>JAINUT010002267.1:0-278844 GCA_020205555.1 Panax stipuleanatus
TGGGAATTGTAATGATCTTCATCAATTTGCTGTGGTTGCTTGTGGTTCTCATTTTGCACTTCTACTTGAGCCTATATAATTGAATGAAAATAAAGAAATTCAAGATCTAGCTCGCAATAGGAACTAAAAAAAAAGAGATATTGAAGTAATTATTTTATTTTCGACCAGATGGGTCGCAGAAAATTTCAAAAACTTGGCTTGAATTTATAAATGGGATTTTAAAGATAATCTTGAAAAAAGAAGAAGAGAATCTTGAAAACAACTTGAGGAAATTAGAGGGGGATGTTTTTGCTTTTGGATGGAAGAAATGGGAAATGGGATGTTTTTATAGTATGGGAAAAGATAGGGGAGTTAGAAATTGGTCAAATTTGGACAGATAAGAAAGTATTAATTGGACAGATAAGCACGCTTTTAGAGTGATTAGTTATGTAAATGAAGGCCAAACCGCCAAAGTTGAAATTTTGGAGTAGGAAAATTCGGAGCAAGAGGATTAAAAGATAAAGGTTGGCATGCTTTTAGAGTGATTATTTAATTGTTAACTTTTTCTAATTTTTAATATATGTGACACATGTTTACTAAGATAGGTTGTGTTGGATTTATTATATGAATAATGCTAGAGACACAATTTATTTTACAACTATTTTATAATTTATTGATGTAGCATACTCCACCTCAGCTTTTATGTCGAAGACTACATTAAAGTAATTTGTTCATTAATATGTTGAGGTGAAATATGCCACATCAGCAAATTATAAAATAGTTGTAGAATAAATTGTGTCTCTAACATTACTCTTATTATAGACCCATCCATCATAATTTGTTCTTGCTATCATTTGAGCATGCATGTCAGTTTTTATCTTTTTATTTATGATTTATTGACTATTGTTTGGAATTTTGGATTCGACAAAGTGGATATAATTCTACATTATTTATTTATTTATTTTTTGATGGAGCAAGAGAATATTATTAATTAATTGGTAAATACTCATTCCCGTTCACAAAAAAATACTCTCATTTGTCTAATTTGTAAATATTAAACATGTATTTTTTTATGTTTACTTATAAAAGTAATAAGTTGTTAGCTAACCAGGAAGTGTAGGAAAATAAAACTATCATAATAAATTTAAAGAGATGGTATAATATTTTATTACTACTATTAAAAAGTTGTCAAACCCGTTTGTAAAAAATTGATAAATAGATCTAGTAAAGAAAATGATATATATATATATATATATATATATATATATATATTGTGAATGTTTACATCAATTTTTTTATTGTTAATTACGTGAATAATGATTAGTAATAACTTTTTTAGAGAAATGTATAATAAGTGTGATTCTTTTATAATTTTAGTCAATTTTATGCATTAATATATTATGCAATTATACAGCAGCACTCTCCTAGTAGGGTGGAACAACTTATTTGGCACAAAAGGTTGTATGATCGGTAGCCTGGTAGGTAATGGAAAAACATTCCCATTTAGTATTTTATTAAGTAGTAACAATAAATATTAGTAAAATGTCATTCACATTTACATGCATGCTAGTAGTAAGAAAAGTCTTCATTACTATAGTTTTCTCGTTCGGCCATTTAGCCCTATTTTTAACATTGTAAAACATAACTCAACTAAGTCCTTTCCATTAAAAAAAATTTCAGCTAGACAAACAGGTGTTTGAACCTCTTTGATGTAACAAGATTTGCTGACGTGTCTTGACTAATAAATTAACCTATGTGTTTAACCCCAGTTAAATACTCTCCATTTACCCCAACTTACTGTTATCGTCTTTCTTCTCCAATTTTTCTGATACTGCTCAAAGACTCTTTATGGCTTACAGTTCCTCGTCATCTTCATCCTTTGCTCGAAGACGCACCATTGATGTTGATTATGAAGCTCAATCATTGTTGTGTTATTGTGGGTTAAGAGCTCTTCTATGGAACTCAACCAATTGCTTGTTCGATTTGGTAATTGACAATTGACGTACAAGTATCACGAGCAACAAGTAATATAGTAGTAAGTAAAGTATCATTCCAACGAGGAATATGCTAATAATATTATCCAAGTACTAACTTTATATCAACTCAATCTTATTTAAACAAATGAATTTGAGATTATGAAAATATTAATTTAAAACTAAACTAAGTTACTAACAAAGCTTAACACCAGATTTAAATGTTAAAGTAACAATTTTCCCCAATGCTTCGTCTAAATCTCTTCATTCTCTTCTCAATTAAATCCTAAGAATCGTTACCTGAGAATTCACAAGTTATTTACCCAACCTCTTCCGATGATTTGATAAAAGTATCTAATCTAATTAAATCACTATATTCCTATGTGAAATAATTAAGAATAGATTTATTAAGAACAAATTCTCATAAAAGTTATATGTGGCATATAGGTATATTCCAATCATATACACAAATCTAGTTATTCAATCGTAAGATTAATCAAGAACATATGTTATCATATCTTGATCTAACCCTAGAATTCATCTCCCAATTTCATCTAGGTTATCCCAATAATTGTTAGCTAAACAATGATACATAAAGTACAAAATATCATAAACGAATTAATTATGATCAATAATAAACAAAACAAAAGTAATTCAATTCATACTAAACATTGGGTTCCATTGCAATCTCAATAAAAATTCAGTTCATAGCTAAAAAAGAAATCAAATTAATAAGATAATTCATCATGTTTAGAATACAAAAATTAAAGGAAAAGGGAAGAGATAAGAATTAGTATTTATGCGCAATCTTCACTTTGATCTTCAATTAATCCTTCCTTTGAATTCTTCTTCAGATGTGATGAAAACCTTGCTTCTAATTGTATATCTACTGCTAACTAATTTAATATCTCCAATTATGTGTCTCACATCATGTATTTATAGGTTACAAGTCCAATCTCTAACAAAAATGGAGAAACAATTCCAATTGTGAGTCAAAAACATACAAAAATGTGTTCCACACTGAAGCCCAGTTCCTAGGCTCTCTAATCGGATGCCTAAGCGCTTAACAATCAGAGACTGGGCAGCCATTAAGCACCGTAATGGTCGCCACGCGCGCCTAGGCTCGCTGGCCGCTCCACGTAGGCGCAAACGTACCTGTCGCACGCTGCCCACGACTGACGCACGTTGCCCTTTGTTGATGCCTCTTACTGATGCTTGCCGATGCCTGATGCCTGAAGCACTTAGCCGAATGTTGAGCCAATACGCCGCACGCCGAGCTAATTCGTCTCACGCCGATGCACATTTTTGCTCACTAATGACTGATATTGCATGAATTTTCATTCAAAACACCATTCTAAACTTGGTTTACATTCATACAACAAAAACACACAAAATGCATAAAAATGAACATAAAATACCCAAGAACGCACAATTTTATCAAATCAAAAGTACTCAATTCGCAGGTATAAAATTCACTCATCCCAAAACTCGGCAGAAGGTTTCTCCCATGCTTGAAATTCAAAGTACGTGCTTCTAATTTATTTTGATTTCTAATATGCACTGGAAAGCTTAAAACATGTGAGGTAAGAGGGTATTTAGGTAAATCATCACCCATCTCGCCATTAAAATAAATTTGCATCTTATATGAAGCCCTAAAAATTGATTTACCCCCAAATTAAAGAGATTGGTTCGATCTTTTACCAAATTGAAGGGCTGTAATCAATCTTCAAACAAATTAAAGGGCTGTGATCGAAAGAAAAAGTGCATGGATCGATTATGTTATTGTAAGAAGTCGTTCGAGATGAAATGTACTTTGAAAACCCATAATACAGGGAGACGATTCTTTGGCTGTGTTGATAGGAGGGTATTCTTCTAAAATGTTGTCTTAAATGGTAAATATGTTTTGCAATTGACAATATAAATCATTTTGTAGGAAGAAATAGTTGTTAAGAGTGGATGCAACTTCTTTGAATGGATTAATCCCCGATTGTGTGACCGTGCAAGAGCTGTGATTCCAAGATTAATTAGGAGATGGAAGACAAAAGATGAATAATTGTGCAAAGAGAAAGCAGAGGTTGAAAAGCTCAAAGTTAAGTTAAAGAAAACCAAGTCAAGAGAGAAAATAACATGCTTGATTTGCTCAATGTTATTGTTAGGCATTTTCTGCTCAAATGATTGGCTAGACATGGTTCATTTGTAAAATTTCTTGTACTTACGATGTTTGAAGTGGTCTGTAGGCATGGTAATTTGCATAATTTTTTGTAATAAAGATATTTGAAGTGGACTGATATGTACTGAAGATGAAATTTTCTCAATGAATGAAATTTGTTTTACTTGCACTGTGTTTTGATTTCTATTACCTGCACTTTATTTTTTGAATGAAATAATGTAAGTCACTCTACTATCAAAGAGTAAAGAAGTGAAGTGCTCAAAGAAAACTCTAGGATCATTGAGTAAAGGTTGAAGTCACTCTGTTCTTTACTCTAGTAGAGTAACTGTGACGAACGAGAATTTTGTAAAGTTATTTGAATATTTATGGAGATAAATAAATATTTTTAATGATTTAATTATTGAGTTAAATAATTAATTCATGAATTTGTGGTAGATTAATTTAATTATATATGTGACATTAATTAAATTAATATGTAGTAATTTAATAGTTCAAAGAATATATTTAATTGAGTTTATTTGATTAATTGAATTAATTAAATAAGCATATGTTACTTTAGTTAATTTAATAATTAATTAATGAATTAATAAATTAATATAATTAATAAATAAAATATTAATTATATGACAATGTGATTTAATGTGAATTATCTTATTTTATTTAATTGATTTAAATAAAATTAATTAATCAATAAGTAAGGTGACAATTAACTATATAGTAAATTAATTTATTAAAATAAATGGGGAAGAAAAAGAAGAGGAAGGCAACAAGGCCTTAAGAGAGGTTAATCCGTTTATTATACAACGGTAACATTTATATAATACGTACACTTATTTTTTCTAAGTTATTATCAGAAGAAACTTAGAAGTTTTTTAGAGAAAAGTCAAAGAGAAAAAGAAGAAGGAATTGAAAAGAGATTGAGAAAAAGAAATTTGAGAAATCCTAAGTATTGTCTGTGATTGTGCTATCTTCATACAAAAGGGTAATTCTTCTTTGAAGTTTTCAAAATTAAGATTTCTTAAATACGTACTTTTAAGTTTTCTGTGAAAATTGAGTTTCCCAATTGGGTTACGATATGGCTTTATCTATATGGGTATGGGATCATAACGTGTTTTTCTAACATATAAACATGTTTTAAAGGATCAGTTTTATATAATTTGACCTTAATTGGTTTTTCAAAAAGTTACAGAGTTTTCTACGATATTGTAAAATTTCTTTGTCAGTACTTGTTTTTGGAAAATTAAAGTGTGAGGTTATTATATATGTGATCGTATATGTTAATATTATGTGTTGGATCATGTATCCATGATCTACACTGATCACACCAAGTAATTTTGTTAATAATTGGGTTTATGAAATTACAGAGTATTGAATATGGGTGAATAACCCATATGGGTTAAATTAATGATTGAATCATATGTATATATTTAAATTGATACATGAATATGATTGTATATGTTAAAATAAAGAAAATGGAATTGAAATGAATGGATTGGTGTAGTAACGAATCCGTAAGGAGAATTTTTTATGTTTTTCATTAAACTCTTGAAAGTTTTGAAGAACAGTGAAAATTAATGTTTTGATTTGTGTAGTTACATGACTTGGAATGTTAAGAACATGTTATAAGTGATATATAATGTTCCTGTGAAGTTTATACTTCATGGGTAACATTATAAATCAGTGTATTGGTGTAAAACTTGAGAAAATGGCCGAAATTCTGTGTTCTTCGCGAACTGGCAATTCTGGGAAAACGTAGCCGCGCGGCCGCGCCGGGTACAAGGCTAAATGGCGCTCGGCCGCGCCTGCCTGAAATTTTTGAAAAATTTGTTAAGTGTGGAATTTTGAAAAATGTGTTATGAATTCAATAAACATGAAAACATGTTGAATATATGATAAGATATTAATACAAGTTTAATAATTTATGTTACGTGATAAATTAATAAATTAATTATGTGACTTAAACCATTATTCGTAAAGGTTAAATAATGTGATATAAACATGTTATGTATGTAATAAGTTGTTAATACAAGTTAATAACTTAAGTTATGTAATTAATTAATAAGTTAATTAATCAACGTGAACCATTATTGAAAAACCTAATAATGAGTTCGAAGAATATTATTGTAAATCAATAATCATATCGAACCTGTGATTAATTGATATTGTAAATATGTGATAGGTAAGAGTAATTAAAGAAATGAGTAATAATTGTAGATTGCGCACGAGGCAAGTTTTCTATCCCTAACTTATTATTATTGTTGAGCAAGTTTCCTAAACTAAACTCTTTAAATTAAGCAATTGCTATGCTTAATTACTATTGTTGAGCAAATTCTTACTCTTGAATATCCAAGTTTAGAATTTCACATGAGATGCCATAATTTTTTTAAAAGTATCATTTAAGTGTACAATACTTATTCGATTGTATACCTTGAGAAGTTAATATTCAATTTGAATATTATTTATTGAGTTATCCAAACCAACTTTATTTGGTGCGGATTCTGATGTCAAACTGAGATGAACAACCTTAATATAGGGAATTAATGAAGATGCTTAAAGCGTTAAGATAGTGTGCACAGTATCAGTACGAAGGGCTGATCTCCCTAAGTACGAGAAGTAAAGTCTATAGTCTTATGACTGTTAAAGGTTGGAAAGGTTAATATACTTGACAACCTAAGACTCGGTTCAAGGTCTTAATGACCCTCAGAAGTAATTTGACTCTCGACTAATATTCTTGATTCAAAAGTTGAGAAGTAATTTGACTCTTGATTAATATTCTTGATTCAAATGTTGAGCTTTCTGTTATTCAGAATTCTTTCACTCGCATGTTATTATTCTGTCATGTTTTTATACTTGCGGGCATTCGTGCTCACTCTTACATAATAACATTGCAGATAAGAATGAACAGTCTGCTGAGCCTTCTAGTAGCAAGGGAAAAGGAAAATCTAACAAGTGATGAAGACTTGTGTTGTCATTAACAATGTTAAAGTTCGAGACTTATGTGTGATGATTTAAGACTTATTTATTTACGTTTCCGCAATAGAGATTTCAGGTTAAGTATAACCTGGGATTTATGATGTATTATTATGTCAGATGATGAAAGATGATGATTTATTTATCTAATAAGTGAATTTTATTATTTATGGGTAGATAGTTGTATGATATTGGAACAGTGAACACTAAATCCTGTGGGAATTAAGATAACGGATTTGGGGGTGTCACAAGTTGGTATCAAAGCCGTAGGTTATGAACCTTAGGTGGGGGAAAAACCTTAGGATAGTAGCCTTCGTGAAGGTAGTAATGACAACTCTGATTGAGTTCTAAGAAAGAAAATAAAATTACCTTATATGCTATGTGCTTATGTGTTCATACTTGTTCGAGTATTGATTAGCATCACGTAAAAACTAAGACTTAAAACTTATTTTGTCAGGATGTCAGATACTGGAGGAGCTAGTCAGCCTAGGGATGTTGTACCCCTAAAGACTAGAGATGAGGAGCCCCGGGACATACATACTGTCTGGGAGCAGTTAATACAGCCAGAGCCATCTCCTGTGATTCCAGATTTTGGTCAGGAGCATGAGCCATAGACGGACTCAGAGGAGGACCCTGAGGAGGTTTAGATTTCGGCTGAGGCAGCCGAGGAGGAGGAAGAAGAGGAGGAAGACCCTGAGGAGTTCCCACCGAACTCTGTCAGTGCTGATATGTATGATTTATTGTATGATCGCAATGTAGAGTTACGAGATACAATTCAGGAGTTGAGGGAGCAGTCAGTTGCTCAGGGTGGTGAGATTGAGACACTCCACACCCGTCTTGGCAATGTGGAGTGTGATTTGGTTCATGAGAAGGGCCAAACTGAGCAGAAGACAGAGGAGATAGAAAAGTTAAAGAATGAGTTAAAAGAGAAATCTGAAAGACTCGCCATAGTGGAAGAAGCTTGGGTGAGAAATGCACGACGTGCAGATCTAGCAGAGGATGATGCGCGTGCGAAGAGAGTTAAGGTTGCAGAGATGTGCTACACGTTTCTGAGGGCAATGGATGAGGCCCAGGACCGAGTTATGAGATATCTAATTCAGTTCGAGGGACTGCCTGTGTATATGTTAGATCGCAGGACTTTGTCCCGCATTATAGAGGAGGAACGTAGTGAAGCTGTCCGACGCCTTAGTAGGCCGTGATAGGACAATATGATATTGTTAATGTTTAAATAATCGTAAATAATGTAAATTCTGATGTGATTATAAACAAAGGAATATTGTGATAATGTAAATCCTGTAGAAACTTTATTTCAGGATAGTTGATGTAAATGGCAGAAATGCTATCGTATTGTATTAAAAGCTTTTGGTTTTAATAAAATAATAAAGTTGTTCAAGATGATATGGGTTAAGTGAGTATGTTAAAGTATTTAACATTATGTGATACTCTTTGGAGTAGTTAATGTAAATTTTTGATGTGATTAAAAACAAATGAATATTTTGAGAAACTAAATCCTGAAGATTCTTTATCTTGGGATAGTTGAAGTAAATGGCAGAGATGCTATAGTACTATGTTTAAAACTTTTGATTTAAATAAAATATCAAAGGTTATTTGAAAAGAAAAGAGTTAAAGTGGTTATGTTAAATATTTGAGTTAAGTCTTAAATATTTAAGAGATTGAATAAAGATCTAATGACCATATATTCTTAACAGAAATATGCCGCCAAGAAGGAGACAAAATCATCGACAAGCCCAAGAAGGGTCAACCAATAACAACAATGATGCCAATGCGAACCCCGTTCAGCAGTTGGAAAATCTGTTGGCTGGAGCGATGAACAATCAGCCTCAAGCTCCACCAAACACCTCATTTAAAGACTTTAAGGCAGTGGGACCGCCAGATTTTAAGGGTTCCACGAACCCGATAGAAGCTCAGACTTGGGTTATGGAAATGGAGAAAATTTTTGAGGTCGCCCGAGTTAGGGAGGACCAGAAGACCGCCTACGAGACATTTATGTTAAAATCAGAAGCCAGCTACTGGTGGCAGGCAAATAAGATCAGGGGAGGAGAAGGAGTAATAACCTGGAAAAGGTTTAAAGAAATATTTTTCGAGATGTATTTCCCGACCAGCTCCCAGAATCAAATGGAGGTGCAGTTTCTGGAGTTGAAGCAGGGGAATATGTCTGTGCCCGACTACGCGGTAAAGTTTAACGAATTGTCTAGGTTTGCCCAATATCAGGTGCATACTGACGAAAGAAAGGCTAGGCATTTTGAACAGGGACTGAAACCCTAGTTGTATAGCAAGGTGTCAATGTTTCAATTGAACACTTTTGCTGGAGTTCTGGAGAAGGCCATTCTCGCTGAAGGTGGAAGCGAAGCGGTGTCTAAGTACAATCAGGATCAAAAGAAGAAGAAGAATGATAGTGAAGGAAATAATAAGGCAAGTGGCAGTCACACAGGGGGAACTAATAATCATAAACGAAAATGGAATGACAACCCGTCGGCTGTAAGTCAGCAAGGTAGTCAGAAGAAAAAGTTAGAACCATGCCCAACCTGTGGGAAGACTCACTTGGGAGTCTGCATGAAAGGAAAAAGAGTTTGCTACAATTGTGGTCAGGAAGGCCACATAGCACCAAACTTCCCTAACCCTAAGAAGGGCGCCTGCTACACGTGTGGGTTAAAGGATCACGTGGCTAGAGACTGTCCCAAGAAGGCATCTGGAGGGGGCAGGGTCAGGTGAAAATAAGGGAAATAATAGTGGAAATCCTCTTACAATTACCGGACCGACTTCGACAAACCGACCAACTGCAAGGACATTCAACATGACCGTACAGGATGCTGTGCAGTCTTGTGATGTGGTGTCAGGTATCATTCCGATCAATAAAGTCAATGCTTATATTTTATTTGATTCGGGTTCTACTTGCTCATTTATATCCGATGACTTTGCAAAGAATTTAGAATTGCTTAAAGACGAATTAGAAATCCCTATGAACATAGAGATTGCGAACAAGGAAGTAATTCCTGTTAAGTATATACACAAGAACTGTAGAGTGGATATTAAGGGTAACGTTATGAATGTAGATCTTATCCCGATTAAACTTGGGGAATTTGACGTTATCCTGGGAATGGATTGGTTATTCAATTATGGGGCAGTAATTGATTGCCAGAAGAAATGTATTAACCTTATGACTCCGTCAAAGGTTGTGTTTTATGGCAACAAATCGCCTAGACAAGCGAGTTGTCTAACGATGATGCAGGCCATGAAGTTATTAAGACAGGGCTGTGTGGGGTATTTAGCTTACATAGTCGATAGTCGTAAAGAGAATCCAAAGTTAGAAGAAATACCAGTCGTAAGAGACTTCGTGGATGTTTTCCCAGATGATCTGCCAGGACTTCTGCCTGACAGGGAAGTAGATTTTGTTATCGATTTGGTGCCAGGAACGGCTCCAATATCGAAAGCACCGTACCGGATGGCTCCGGTAGAAATGAAGGAATTGATGGTACAGCTACAAGAGCTGTTGGACAAGAAATATATTCAACCGAGCGTATCACCGTGGGGAGCGCCGGTATTATTTGTTAAGAAGAAGGATGGAACGATGTGACTCTGCATCGACTATAGAGAATTGAACAAGATTACCATTAAGAATAGGTATCCGTTGCCAAGGATTGATGATCTGTTTGATCAATTAAAAGGAGCGAGATATTTCTCGAAGATAGACCTGAGAAGTGGTTATCATCAGTTGAAGGTAAAGCCAGAAGATGTCCCAAAGACAACGTTTAGGACACGATATGGTCACTACGAATTTTTGGTTATGTCATTTGGTTTAACAAATGCGTCTGCAGCATTTATGGGCCTAATGAATGGAGTGTTCAAGCCGTTTCTAGACAAATTCGTAGTGTTTTTTATTGATGATATATTGGTCTATTCTAAGACCAAGGAAGAACATGTTGAGCATTTGAAGTTGACGTTAGAAGTATTAAGAAGAGAGAAGTTGTATGCCAAATTCTCAAAGTGTGAATTCTGGATTGAAAGGGTGCAATTTCTCGGACATGTGATTGATAAGGATGAAATTTCAGTGGATCCCTCCAAAGTCGAAGCGGTGATGAATTGGGATCAGCCGAAAACACCGTCGGAAGTAAGAAATTTTCTTGGATTAGCTGGTTACTATAGAAGATTTATTCAGGATTTTTCCAAGATCGCCACTCCATTAACGAATTTGACTAGGAAAGTTGTGAAATTCGTTTGGACGGAGAAGTGTGAGGAAAGTTTTCAAGAACTTAAGAGAAGGTTAAGTATAGCACCTGTGTTGTCCCTTCCGGATGACACAGGAAATTTTGTGGTATATAGTGATGCGTCGCATAAAGGGCTAGGCTGTGTGCTTATGCAAAACGGCAGAGTCATTGCGTATGCGTCACGACAACTAAAAGATTACGAGAGGGGATATCCAACCCATGATTTGGAATTGGCTGCGGTGGTATTCGCTTTAAAGATTTGGAGACACTATCTGTATGGGGAGAAGTGTGAAATATATACAGACCATAAGAGTCTGAAGTATATTTTCACATAGAAAGACTTGAATATGCGCCAAAGAAGGTGACTGGAGTTAATAAAGGATTATGATTGTGATATCTTATACCACCCAGGCAAAGCGAATGTTGTAGCCGACGCCTTAACCAGAAAGGGTCGGGAAAAGTTGATGATGCTGACAGCACAGGAAGAATTGATTTCAGCAATGGAAAAGCTGGAATTGGAAGTAGGATGTCCAATGGAGATTGACGAGAAACTGTTCCAGATGCAAGCTGGTACAACTTTATTGGATAAGATTAAGGAAGCACAAATCTTGGATAAGGAATGTGAGGAAGTAAAGAAAAAGATATCTGAAAGGACTGAACTTAGATTTAAAATAGATAGCGAAGGATTGTTGAGATTTGAAAGTACAGTTTGGGTACCGCCAATACCAGAAATTAAGGAGGACATTCTGAGCGAGGCTCATAGTTCGAGGTATTCCATTCACCCCGGAAGTACCAAGATGTATCAGGATTTACGACAACACTTTTGGTGGCCAAATTTGAAGAGGGACGTTACCGATTGTGTTGCCAAGTGTCTGACTTGCCAAAGGGTCAAGGCAGAACACCAAAGACCAAGTGGTTTGTTACAACATTTAGAAATCCCAGAATGGAAATGGGAACATATTACAATAGATTTTGTTGTTGGCCTTCCTACGACCCAGAAAGGCTACGACGCAGTATGGGTTATCGTCGACCGATTAACGAAATCCGCACATTTTCTTCCGATCAAAATAAGATTTAACCTAGAACAATTGGCGAAGTTATATGTAAAAGAGATTGTTTCGAGGCACGGGGTGCCAGTGTCAATTATTTCTGACCGTGATCCGCGCTTCACATCGAATTTCTGGAAGCGACTGCAAGAATGCATGGGAACACAATTGAGGATGAGTACCGCTTATCACCCTCAGACTGACGGGCAAAGTGAAAGAACGATCCAAACATTAGAGGATATGCTTAGAGCATGCATAATGGATTTTAAAGGCAATTGGGATGATCATTTGCCGCTTGTAGAATTTGGTTATAATAATAGTTATCACGCTAGTATTGGTATGCCGTCTTACGAAGCGTTGTACGGTAGAAAGTGCAGAACTCCACTGTACTGGGATGAAGTTGGTGAAAGAAAATTGCTAGGACCAGAGTTAGTCCAACAATCGGCAGAAATAGTTAAAGTAATTCGGACAAGATTAGTAGCGGCTCAGGATAGGCAGAAGAAATGCGCCTATCCACACCGCAAGAATGTAGAGTTTGAATCAGGTAGTTTTGTATTTTTGAAGGTCTCTCCTTGGAAGGAAAAGATTAGATTTGGTAAGAAGGGAAAATTGAGCCCAAGGTTCATTGGACCCTTTGAGGTACTCCGAAGAATTGGAGAAGTAGCCTATGAGGTAGCTTTACCTCCGGCACTGGAGCATGTCCACAACGTTTTCCATGTGTCGGTATTACGATGTTATAAACCCAATTACAAACATGTGATAGAATATGAATCCCTACAATTTGAGAAGGATTTATCATACGAAGAAGTTCTTGTTCAGATAGTTGACAGGAAAGAGCAAGTTCTCAGGAACAAAGTAATACCTTCTGTTAAGGTAATTTGGAGGAACCACAACGCTGAAGAAGCTACGTGGGAACTCGAAGAGAATATGATGAAGAATTATCCACACTTATTTTCTTGAATAGGTGAACGTGATTCTGGGAACAGAATCCTTTTAAGGGGGGAAAGATGTGACAAACGAGAGTTTTGCAAAGTTGTTTGAATATTTATTGAAATAAATAAATATTGAGAATTTTGCAAAGTTGTTTGAATATTTATTGAAATAAATAAATATTGAGAATTTTGCAAAGTTGTTTTGAATATTTATTGAAATAAATAAATATTTTGGTTATGAGAATGTGATGGGACGAAATTATTAATCGAACCGTGATTCTGAGGACAGAATCCTTTTAAGGGGGGAAAGATGTGACGAACGAGAATTTTGTAAAGTTATTTGAATATTTATGGAGATAAATAAATATTTTTAATAATTTAGTTATTGAGTTAAATAATTAATTAATGAATTTGTGATAGATTAATTTAATTATATGTGTGACATTAATTAAATTAATATGTAGTAATTTAATAGTTCAAAGAATATATTTAATTGAGTTTATTTGATTAATTGAATTAATTAAATAAGCATATGTTACTTTAGTTAATTTAATAATTAATTAATAAATTAATAAATTAACATAATTAATAAATAAAAATATTAATTATGTGACAATGTGATTTAATGTGAATTATCTTATTTTATTTAATTGATTTAAATAAAATTAGTTAATCAATAAGTAAGGTGACAATTAACTATATAGTAAATTAGTTTATTAAAATAAATGGAGAAGGAAAAGAAGAGGAAGGCAAACAAGGCCTTAAGAGAGGTTAATCCGTTTATTATACAACGGTAACATTTATATAATACGTACACTTATTATTTCTAAGTTATTATCAGAAGAAACTTAGAAATTTTTCAGAGAAAAGTCAGAGAGAAAAAAAAGAAGGAATTGAGAAGAGATTGAGAGAAAGAAATTTGAGAAATCCTAAGTATTGTCTGTGATTGTGTTATCTTCATACAAAAGGGTAATTCTTCTTTTAAGTTTTCAAAATTAAGATTTCTTAAATACGTACTTTTAAGTTTTCTGTGAAAATTGAGTTTCCCAATTGGGTTACGATATGGCTTTATCTATATGGGTATGGGATCATAACGTGTTTTTCTAACATATAAACATGTTTTAAAGGATCAGTTTTATATAATTTGACCTTAATTGGTTTTTCAAAAAGTTACAGAGTTTTCTACGATATTGTAAAATTTCTTTGTCAGTACTTATTTTTGGAAAATTAAAGTGTGAGGTTATTATATATGTGACCGTATATGTTAATATTATGTGTTGGATCATGTATCCATGATTTACACTGATCACACCAAGTAATTTTGTTAATAATTAGGTTTATGAAATTACAGAGTATTGAATATGGGTGAATAACCTATATGGGTTAAATTAATGATTGAATCATATGTATATATTTAAATTGGTACATGAATATGATTGTATATGTTAAAACAAAGAAAATGGAATTGAAATGAATGGATTGGTGTAGTAACGAATCCGTAAGGAGAATTTTTTATGTTTTTCATTAAACTCTTGAAAGTTTTGAAGAACAGTGAAAATTAATGTTTTGATTTGTGTAGTTACATGACATGGAATGTTAAGAACATGTTATATGTGATATATAATGTTCATGTGAAGTTTATACTTCACGGGTAACATTATAAATCAGTGTATTGGTGTAAAATTTGAGAAAATGGCCGAAATTCTGTGTTATTCGCGAACTGAAAATTCTGGAAAAACGTAGTCGCGCAGCAGCGCCGGGTACAAGGCTAAATGGCGCGCGGCCGTGCCTGCCTGAAATTTTTGAAAAAATTTGTTAAGTGTGGAGTTTTGAAAAATGTGTTATGAATTCAATAAACATGAAAACATGTTGAATATATGATAAGATATTAATACAAGTTTAATAATTTATGTTACGTGATTAATTAATAAATTAATTATGTGACTTAAACCATTATTTGTAAAGGTTAAATAATGTGATATAAACATGTTATGTATGTAATAAGTTGTTAATACAAGTTAATAACTTAAGTTATGTAATTAATTAATAAGTTAATTAATCAACGTGAACCATTATTGAAAAACCTAATAATGAGTTCGAAGAATATTATTGTAAATCAATAATCATATCGAACCTGTGATTAATTGATATTGTAAATGTGTGATAGGTAAGAGTAATTAAAGAAGTGAGTAATAATTGTAGCTTGCGCATGAGGCAAGTTTTCTATCCTTAACTTATTATTATTGTTGGGCAAGTTTCCTAAACTAAACTCTTTAAATTAAGCAATTGCTATGCTTAATTATTATTGTTGAGCAAATTCTTACTCTTGAATATCCAAGTTTAGAATTTCACATGAGATGCCATAATTTTTTTAAAAGTATCATTTAAGTGTACAATACTTATTCGATTGTATACCTTGAGAAGTTAATATTCAATTTGAATATCATTTATTGAGTTATCTAAACCAACTTTATTTGGTGCGGATTCTGATGTCAAACTGAGATGAACAACCTTAATATAGGGAATTAATGAAGATGCTTAAAGCGTTAAGATAGTGTGCACAGTATCAGTACGAAGGGCTGATCTCCCTAAGTACGAGAAGTAAAGTCTATAGTCTTATGACTGTTAAAGGTTGGAAAGGTTAATATACTTGACAACCTAAGACTCGGTTCAATGTCTTAATGACCCTCAGAAGTAATTTGACTCTCTACTAATATTCTTGATTCAAAAGTTGAGAAGTAATTTGACTCTTGATTAATATTCTTGATTCAAATGTTGAGCTTTCTGTTATTTAGAATTCTTTCACTCGCATGTTATTATTCTGTCATATTTTTATACTTGCGAGCATTCGTGCTCACTCTTGTATAATAACATTGCAGATAAGAATGAACAGTCTGGTGAGCCTTCTAGTAGCAAGGGAAAAGGAAAATCTAACAAGTGATGAAGACTTGTGTTGTCATTAACAATGTTAAATTTCGAGACTTATGTGTGATGATTTAAGACTTATTTATTTACGTTTCGCAACAGAGATTTAAGGTTAAGTATAACCTGAGATTTATGATGTATTATTATGTTAGATGATGAAAGATGATGATTTATTTATCTAATAAATGAATTTCATTATTTATGGGTAGATAGTTGTATGATATTGGAACAGTGAACACTAAATTATGTGAAAATTAAGATACCGAATTTGGGGGTGTCACAGTAACTTTTGCTCTTTAATCTACGATAGTAGAGTAACTTCTGCTCTTTACTCTACGATAAAAGAGTAAATTCTGCTCTTTAATTTACGTTAGAATTTAGTCTACTATCGTAGAGTAAAGAGCAGATACACTCCAATCAATGATTTACAATGTCTTTCACCTATTTCTTACTACAAAATGATTTACAGTGTCTTAATTTCACATATTTCTTCCTCCAACTAATCGTAGAGTAAAGAGTAGATACCCTCCACTTCTAACATCTATATCTTCCTACAAAACGATTATTTGAATAGGAAGTGCATTGTTGTGTTATTTGTTACATTGATCTGCATTTCTTTTATGCTACTTAGGTATGTTTAAATGGTTAGATGAATTGGTAGCTTTGTGACTTGTAATGTACTACATTTTGTTTACAGTTAACTAAATGTTAAAGAACTATTGAACTTGGTTAATTGAATTACTTTTTTGTGCATTATTTTGAATGAGTTATGCAAGTTCAATACAACAAATGTTAAATGAAAGCAAAGATAACAATTGAACAAATTGAGGTTGAGCAAGTGCAATAAAGTCGACTTTAATTAATCTAGAAGTAGAAACATGTTCATCACACACCTTAACTGAGCATAAACACATCAAAATTATCCAAAATATATTGCTCAGTAGCAAAAACATAATAAGTAGCCATTTGTTCAAATATCATTGATAATAATTACAAGATAAGTCTAATGTTCAATTTCCTAAACAACCACAACATTAAGAACTTCATTTATATCCACCGGCACGAAGTGACATTCCTTGTGACTTGCTTTTCTTGTTGCTCCTATCCATCCTTTCATCCTTATCTGCCATATGCTGCCTGATAGTGATGCAACTTCTACTCGTCCATTGTAGTCCTGGAGGTTGGAACGGCATGTTGGATATGTTAAATGGGCCACCATCACCTCTGTGGTTGATTAATCTTCTACTGCCAAGTGAAGTTAATGCTTTGTTTGTAGCCTTTTTTGCTCTAATTTAAGCTTCATTAGTGATTTAAAATCTGGTGTTAGGGAGCTGGTTGTGTGACTTCCTTCATTGATAATAGTTGATGATGTGTCACTCTACATATACATAACACATAACATCATAGCAATCATAAGCTTGCACATCATATTACATCAATCATAATGAAACACACATCACTCAAATTACCCTGTATGTTTGTAATCATAGACTAACCCAACATATTCACCATGAGTGGATTGGTTCCTAGAGGAAGCTCTTGCAATAGCTCAAACTTTTACTTTTGAAGGTCTTGGCCTTGAACTTGCAGGTGAACTCTTAGTTGATCTTATAGGGACTGATGGTCCAGCTTGAGATTGCTTTTTCCTTGATCTTCCTTCGTTTGATTGGCTTTAATTATGATATACATATAATTAACTCATGTAATTACACCAAATGCACTACATCAATAAGAATAATTGATTACTTAGTTATTACCTTTTGGCATCTAGCTTTATTATGTCTTTATTGCTTACACAGACTGCATGTAACTGGTTTTCCTTTCTTAGATAGCTTTGTGCCTGTATTTTGTGGTCTGAGCTCAGTTTCTTCTCCTATTCTCTTAGTCTTAGGTGATGAGGACATCGCTAGCATAGACTCAAATGGAGGTTGTGGATCAGACCCGGTGCAAGTACCAGTTGGACCTGTGACGAGGAGACGAGCTAAACAGTTCAAGAAAGGACTTATGGCTATGGTGCAAGTAATGTGGAAGGAGAATGACATGAAAACTTGGTCCAAGGAGGTTGAAGATGTGCCCAAATTCATCTATATGGTCCAAGGTTGCATTTCAGATCGATCCGATGCAAGTCAGAAGGGTAGAATGCAAAGTTGGAAAAACTGGCCAATTCGCCCCAACGGATTCCTCTTTGTCCGGATGCGCTCCAGCGATTACTGAACCAGCCCCATAGAATTCCTTTCTAGATTTATCCGCCCCGACGGCTTCACTAGCTTGATTAAGCTCGCCCCGGTGCCAATCCGCCCTGACGGACTCCCATAGCACGATTGGATCCGCCCTGTCAATTTCGTCGTATTCCAGATAGATTTTGTAAGCGTTTTGGCATATTTAGACACGGATTTTATTACTTAAATTACTTATTTTCAGCTTATTTTTGGTTTTTAATTAAATTAGGACACTTCTAGCTTAGGGATTTATTTCCAAACACTTGTTGATTCCTATTTGGATTATTATAGGATTGAAATTACTACTATTAATAAGGTTTATTGATGTAATCAACATTAATATTCAGATTTATCATTCTTGTGAGATTATTCTCTACTTTTGGTTCTTTGAAGAATTCCTAAGCTGTTTTCTTAATTAGTTAATTCTTTGAGATTCAATTTGACTTATCATACAACAATTTAAAATCGTGTGTGGGGTCTTTTATTATAAACACGGAATTTAGGCGTCGTTGGAGTTCCATTCAACGTAGATTTCATTGCTTGATCGATTGTACCAAGGTTCTCGTCTCAATATAGACGTAGGGTTGAGGTGTCGAGAGAGTTCCACTCTATCAACTGTGTTAGAAACAATCCGGGCAACAACCACCTCACGCAAGTGTGCTGTGGAGTCTATCATTAGGTCTTCCTTTTTTCTTTTCAACCTTTGGTGGCTCTACTGGGAGATAGTTATCCAGTTGGTAGAATAGCTTCCCTCTCACTGGCATAATCTTTTACTTGTAAGCAGCTTTGTATTAATTTTTGTGATACCAGCTTGAAATATGGTCCATTGGGTCCTACTTGTTCTGGACCAAAGCACATATAACATGATGACATAACATTCAAGAGAGATCTCATGCCTTACATGTGCAATAATTCTTGACGAAGAACACAGTGTGGGTGTCCTCACCCTCACTGATCTTATAACCTATGTCTCCATTAAAGATTACATCACAGCTAACTGCTAGGCCTTTGTTTGTCTAAAAAATTTAATTGCAGTGAGGACTGAAACATTTAATCAACTTCTAACATTCTGGACCCAAAATTCCTAACTTGTTCATGGATTTTTCTCTAATGAATTCCATCATTAACCTAATTGGCTTGTGCCTAGCATCAAAAATTCAGGAGTTGAAACTTTCCAACATGTTATCTACTGCCTATGATTTGCTTCTGCTACTAAAGTAGGCTTTGCACCATGTATGAGGTGGATAGTTCATGTGTTCCATTGCTTCTTGTGAACTCATCTCACCAAGAAACTTGATGTTGTCCTTAAATTTTTCTTCAAAGGTGGGCCAGGTTGTATTCCAAAATTTCCTCTTTAACTCTCCACCCATTTGTTTCTTAGACCAATTTGCATATATATTGTGACGCCCCCAAATTCGGGTACCTTCTATTACCTCGGATCCGGTGCAGTCACGGTACAACCATCGTCAAACTATTACATCTTTTATTCATAACTTAAAGAATATAACTTTGCTTATTACAATTTAGAATATAAATTCTTTTCATTTCTAGGATCTTGTACAATGACCCCTAACTTTTATAAGTTACAATATCGGTCATTTACCATTCCTGTCTATACATCATATTCGATGTTATAAAAATACGGAATAACTTAAACTTTTTCAATCTCCTTTGAATAAAATCTTTTTATTGATTTCATAACTTTGAATCAATTACATATCTTTGAATCAACTTATGTTATGATTCACTCTATTCGAATTACTGTATAAACTTTTACATCTCAATTCGATATCCTCTATGTATTAACTAATACATCTTTACAACTTAACATGTATTAAACATCGTAAACTACTATCATGTACATCTCCTAGAACCTAAACATGGTTCAAGGACATATATTTAAATAAATCAATCAATTTCCTTCGATACTATTGAACTCTATCAATCAAATAGCACGTAATCTTTACCTTGAGTCCTTAACTTGCAAAAATGGTTATTTACAAGAGTGAGCTCGACAGCTCAGCAATTCTAACAGTTTTCATACATCACATAGCATATAATATCATGCTCAGTTCATGCATTCATAATCATCTAAATATACTACGTATGTTACTTTTCACATAACAGGCATAGAGATTAACTTCATAAATATATCATCAAAGATCAGCTTTCAAATATCATATATATTCCATATGCATTTCATATCAACATTCTCATAGAATAATATAATTCAACTAACAGTTATCAATTTCATATAACAGATAGGTACTGAAAGACTTACCTGATTCGTAGTTTAACAACTACTTAACTGCTTAAAGATATCTGCACTTCGTGTAATCCTACACAGTTAGATAATCATGGATTTCACACTCGTCAGTTATACACCTCCATACATTTCATACGCTCTAAGTATAAGAACAATTGTATATTGTTTTCTAACTAGGTTTGTACAACCTTCTTTTCACTTTCTCATCATGTTCTAAGAATAACTAAGTATGTATAGGTATACCTTAACTACCCACACTTGACATCAACATTCATATACATTTATCACACACTTAACTATCTATGTGTTCGACACACATTTTAAAACTTATAGATACACAATTCACATTATCTTTGTGTTTCTCAAACCTTAGGAAAATTTATCAATTCTGGGTTTCCTATCATCATTACATCAATAAACACTCAAAGCATCATTTAGACTCTATTTTATATCTTATGATAACAATGTAATCCTACCACAAGGTTCAGACTGCATTTAAAACAATCAGGCAAAATTGCCCTGTGGCGCAACTGCGCCACAATTAGACCTGGGAGGTGCGCAGTTGCGCAGCTCTCTGTTCAGACCAGATTTGGCTTTTGATTTTTGGTTTCGTTTTGGTTTTCTAGTATGCATAGGTACTAACACGTAACATATTAAACATCCTTCAATACACATGCTCACATACATCCAAATCTATTTACATATAGCTAGTATAATTCATCTTTAAAATATGCTCGTATAATGCATATCACGTCTAACTAGCGGAGTGCATATACCAATCATGACTAGAGGCATAAAAGTCCTATCATGCTTGCACATAAAGTCAGAATGCAAGTAACTCAATGTTGTCCATCTTACTTTCAAAACTTTCTAAGTTTTATTCTCAAAATCCTTGTCATGCTTAAACTAATCATGCAAGGCTACTATGTTCATCATGATACATATGAGGTGGTCATATAATCTGTTAATATGTATGCTCACAAATATTCTCATCATATACGTATAATTAGCATCGTTTATTGCTTTAAAACATGTCTAATTCATGCTTGACTAACTTTCATAGTGTCTAACAAGGTGTGTGCACATACATGACATCTAAGTGATGTTAAAAGCACTAGCATGTATGCTCAAAATATCATAATCTAGTTACACTATAATCATGCAACTTAGTTTGCAAAACTATCCGAGTTTGCCTTTGAAATCGTTTTCAATTTAAACCATGTTTGCTAGTGTAAAGCTAACATCTTTATACTAACCTTTCATGTTTATTTAGACCATACGATCATGCTCGCAAAAATCAGAATACAAACATGAATATAACATATCAAGGTTCCCTTTGAAACTCTAAGTTTATTTTGAAAACTATAAGTTGTTTCATCAATAACGTATACTATCACAGTCAAACATGCTCATGCTATTTCAATGTACTCATATATACATGTTAATCATGTTCTCATGCTTGTCTAAGTAATCTCAATCCGTTAGTTCTTAACAGATTATAGCAGAAACAGAAAACTAACACAGGGGCCTGGCGTAGCTGCGCTGCTCCCTAGTACAAAACTGGCGCAGCTTCACCGGGTCTTGGCCAGCAATAGAAAGGCCTTCTGCTTCGGCAGTTAACAGCCCAACATCAAAATTCCTTCATGAATTCTATTTAAAAACAGCCACATTGTATTCCTAGCATAATTACTAACTTAGATAACCTCTGACAATCATTATCCAATCCAAATAACAAGAGTTCATGCAAAATCAAAGAGTTAGAAATTCTCAGAATGAAGAACAAGGAATGGAAATTATACCTCTGTAAATTTGAATATGAACTTGCTGTTATAAGAAATATCCCTCAATTCTCAGAATGCTATCACTGATATATAACTTGTTCTTACTTCTATACTTAGAAAACTCTCAGCAATATGAAAATGGAGAGGAAGGCTTCAATTTATAGAGAATTCAAAACCCATACAAAAGCTTTGTCAACCAATTTCAACCAACGGAAGAAAGAAGAGCACATTGGGCAAGAGAGAGTTGGTGGGGGGCACTATTCAACCCACACCCCAACCATCATTACCATAGCCATCATCATCCTCTAGCATAGACCAATGGCCTCTAACACATGTGAATGTAGAAAATGAAGGATATGGGACTATGATTTTGGACAAGAGTTACAAACTCAGCATTTAACAAATTTTAATGCTAGCATACTTATGTTTTATTACTTTTGGGCTCATTAAGTCAATTTACAATGGCTTAATATTACTACCCTACATTAAGTTATAGGTATATATATATATATATATATATATATATATATATATATATATATATATATATATATATATATACATATGTACAACCACATATAACAAGCATACCATATAATAATAATAATGTACCTCATGTACATTGCTTTAATTCAATTAATATTTTAATTAGGCTAAATATATTTTGGTTGGTTATTCTCAACCCATCATTTTCCATAAAATTCATTATCCCAAATATACCCAATTATTATAATGATAATTATTATCAATTATTTATTAACTTAGCAACAATTTAGCAATTGAACTAACAAATAGTAATTTACCCTCCTATGGACATTACCCAAAGGGCAAAGGAGAGTTGGTGGCTAACTCCCACCAACTACTACTATTTATTATACCCTAGCCAATTGGTTAACCATCATTGCTATCACATGGGTTATCATGCAAGCTTATTTAATTCCAATTTTCAGCATTCTAAGGGTCATGGGAGTGGTCTATTGCACCATGTTACATAATTAATTCTTACATTGTACACAAAGCTAGCATACAAGTCTTTATACACACATTATATAATCTATGTACATTTGATAATACCGAATATATTTTAATTGGGTATTGTCACACCACTATATTAACCCATCTTTATTATTCTATACATACACCTTAATGTATCCATTCATCACATATTGTCACATAAACACTATTTATGTAACTTATATCATTCCTTCAATCTTACTATATAGTTCTTATATAATATAGTTACCTTGAAGTGTTACACTTCATATCATATAGATGTAGTTATAACATATGATTACATATCATTGCCATAGAAATTAATTCACATAATAATACTAATTAATTTCTTTAATTATTCATTCATTAAATTATTTAATGAACGTCTAATCCACCACTTTGCCACATTAGGCTTACCTCACAAGCTCCATATTAAGCTTATTATCCCTTCTATCATACATTAGTATTCCTTTTATTATCTTAGGCTAAACACATATATTAATTCACCGTATTATGTAAGTGAACTAACTCTTTCTCATTTCTTACCATTGCCACACAAGGCTATATATTATTCTATAATATAATTTGATTAACCAATATTTATTCTAGGTTAATTAATTTCCATAATTCAATTCAAGCTTTACTATCCTAATCCATTCTCGGACAGATTGAAGGCCAATTATGACAACTTTTTAATCTTTAATATATATTTGATAACTTTATATTTCATAAACTTTCTCAAACTTTTCTGCAGACCGGCGCAGCTGCGCCACCTCAAGTTCAGGTGCAGACCAGTTCTGCTTGAGCAGGACCAAAATCAATTTCTTAACTACTTTAGAGCATGCTTCTGAAATGTTAACTTGTTATACCAGTTAACCAACAACTTTTACCACCTCCTTCAATGGCTTAGAGATTAAACTCTAAGTTCAAACTCTATTTCCTTTAATAATTTAAAAGTCAAACTTCAAGTTCTAAAACTCTATTTTTCCTTAATAGTTAATCAACTATAAAATCTCATATATACAAAGTTCCTTCTTACCAAACCACCTACTTCAAGATATATAACACACACATATATATATATATATATATATATATTCTTATTTGAACCCATCTCATGCCTTAAGAATTTTATTTATTAAATTTTCATTATTGATAATTCTTGGAAATTCGGGTTCTCACATATATGGCGAGCACACTATATGTGCTAAGCCTCAGGAAGTTCATCAATAATATTTTGTACTATAAAATATTAAAATTTATAGATTGTTACAAATTAACATTAATAAGTAACAAATTGACATAAAAAGCATTAAAAGTTAACGTCATACCGTTTGCATATAAGAGATCATAGTGTACTGACTTCCATCTCCCAAATCAAGTTGTTCTTGAAACAAAGTCAGAAACCAAGTCCAGTTGACCTTAGTTTCACTCTTCACACATGCCCAAGCTATGGGAAAGTTCTGCTCATCCCCATCTCTTCCTAGAGCTACAAAGTAATATATTCTCCCTTATATTGTGTTTTCAAAAAACACCTATCAACGCCATTAATAGGCATGCATACTTCCTTCTAACCTCTCTTGTATGCATCTAAACAAACAAACATTCTTTTAAATACTCTTTTCCAATCCCTTAAATCATCTCTGCACATCTTCACTTGCACTTTAGAACCTGAATTACTTATCAAGAGTCCTGCTGCATAATCCTCTAACTCAGAATATTCAGTAGTGAAACTCCTTGAGAATTCATCTAGAACAATCCTCCTGGCTCTCTTTCACTCGGAAAATCCAACATTCACTCTCAATTTTGTCTTAACATCTTTTTTGAGGTCTTTATTCTTGTAGTCATGCTTATCAAGATTTTTTTGTTTGTAAAGCTTGGCCAAGAACTTTGATGAAACCCTAGGGTTGCTGAAAATCCTATAAGAATTGTGGTCTGGGAATAAAGTCTTGACTACCAACCCAAGGTTAAAACCATCCTTTGACACATACAAGACAAAAGGACACCCCACCTCACACCTCACCCTTATTCTATATGGTTCACAAATTTCAATGTCACTCCCCTAGAAATATTATACTTTGCTATGGATTCCCTATCTTCAGTTACACTAGAAAATGTCATTCCCAAGCTGAAATAGGGTCTCTGATCATCTAAATTGAAACAGGCAGGATATCTTCTCTCACATGATACCTCATCCTCTCACATGATACCTCATCCTCATTAGACATTCTCTCACTATCGTCACTATCCTCATTATCCTCTTCATATGTAGCATCTAGACTATCATCACTCTCACTAGTATCGGGAATTATAACCTCATTAATCTTATAAATTCCTCTATTAATATCTTCCACACCAACCTTTCTAGCTTATGTGTTTAACACCACATAAGGATCATCATTTGTTTCATAAGCTCTATTAATGCAATCAAAAGCATTAAGTACTTCAACACTTTCTATGAAAGTGTCATCTGCTACATCCTCTGGCAATTCAGTAACTTCAGGTGAATTGATTATGGGCTCAGATGAAAAAATAGGTGGTTTAGATTCATCATTAACAGGAGGCTGAGGGGAATTCACTTATATATTAGGTGCATCAGTAATGGCCAAAATGTTAGGTGCAAATATAGGAGTATCTATCTTATAGTTTGCAAAGAACTGTAGGACATCTGTGTCTGAATTTATTTTACTAAGAATTTTCCTAATCCCATAATCATCCTCAAATAAAAAAAGTCATTCATCAAATCTCATTCCAAGTTCCAGAACATAGACATGCTCTACATTAGCATATTTCAATGTCTTTTTATACACATTCTGAATGCTTATAATAGAAAGGTAATCTGCGTCAAAATCCACACATATATAAAAATCTCCTCCCACATAATTCAACACAGGATCCATCACCCATGTGCCCCCATGATGTAAATAAATATCTACATGCCCATTCATTCTACTAGTCAAATAAAAACTCACTCAACACAATATTTTTCAACATAACAATCAATTACAAGAAAAATGCCAACTCTTAACTATTAAGAATCTAATAAACAATAATATACGGGACCACATGTCCCCTAACAATCAACACTCAACCTAAACATGGACCACATGCAATGACCAAATGCCAACTATTTTAGTTAAAATCAAACCACACAAAATCTTTTACCCATTAACCCATATAAAATGTCAGTAGTCTATGCACTTTCTTAATAAAAAGCAGAGATTCCAAGTACATATGAAAGGAGCAGAGATTCCTTTTTCTTTTTGGTAGCTTCCTTCGACTTTCTGCCCTCCTTTTTCCAGTAAAGAGCTTCGATCTATCGGTGGTTTCGGTAGATTTGATTAGAAACTCATATTGATTTCTTCTCTTCAATTACATATAACAATGATCACATTTGTCCATGAAATCAAATATTTTACTATTAGGGTTTTACCCCTTTTGGCATATTTCCAAGAAATAACGAGTGATAATTTTCCCTCCCATAACTCCCCTTTACACGTCTTCATGTCATGTCACACTAAGTTATCGTTATTAAATTTTATTTTTGCCACGTGTCAGTTGATCAGAGAGGTTCTAAAACCTGTTTGTCAGGAGAAATTTAGTTGATCTACGTTTTGCAATGTCAGGAGCATTTAGGGACCAACTAAAAGTTTCATGACTAAATTTGTCGAACGCGAAAATCTCAGAGACAATTATGGACCTTTGCCCTTTCAAAATTATTTGCTCAACTATTCTACTACAAGTGCCCAGAATTTTAAGTATAATTTGACTTTAATGTGGTCCGCTACAAATCTTAAATTTTACATAAATGTAATCTAGCGTTGTGCGAGCGGTGACACCATGTCAACTTGTGGCCTGTCGGGGTCGTGCTTTCTACATTTGTGGTGACTTGTGAGTATGGATCCCTATAGCATTGGGATTAGGCCTTCGTTTGATTAGGTCGATATTTCAATATAACCAAATTTAATAAAATAATGTTGAGACTTCGGACTTTTGTACAGTAAAAAGAGAGGCATTTATCACTAGATTATCACTTTTGGCCTCACTTATTCTACTTAAGAATTCAATTATTCTACTTAAGAAATTAGTACTCCCTCTGTACCGGATAAAAGTCTTTATTAGTATTTTAGGTAGTCTAAAGTTAAATGTCTATTTACTTTAATAATATATTTTTTACAATAATTTGCGTATAATAAATACCCTTACTATTAATTGTCTTATTTTTATTTTTTATGCATATTTATGGAGCATCATTAGTCATATGCTAAAAACTATACAATTAAATGATAATTTAAATATGAATAATTTGTCATTTTATCTTTCTTAACAGTAAGAACTTTTATCCTGAAACAGGAGGTAATATATACAAATTACAACAAAGGTGTATTTTCTAATGAATATTAAGGTTTCCTTAGTGTATACTTGGACATTTTTTTTCTCTCTCTCTCTCTAGAACATGTTAGTCTTCAAATTAAATATAAATCAGAACAAAAACATGTCTAGAGTCTAGTAGATAAATTTTAATAGACCTAAAAAGTTAATTAATAAATAAATGAGACTCTCACTGTGAAATAAATTAAAGTGTATGTTAAAATTAGTGTCCTTGTAAGTGTCCTTATTAGTAGAAAATCTTTTATGTAAGACGCAAACTTAAGCATTTTATGGAATCATGCAGTTACATCATTTTTCCAACTTTTCACTACATATGGAAAAAGTACAGTAAAAGTTTTGATTTCTATGCTAACGCAATACCATATATTTAATTTTGTATGTTCAAATAATTTAATTATACATTTAGTTTTGTAGTTTATAATATGCAGCCACCCCCTCCTTGGAGGTTTGAAAGTGATGCTATGGGCACAAGAAATGTCACATTAGTCGCCTTATTGGACTCCTTTAGCTAGAAATTGTGCAGATTGCGAAATAAATAAATAATATTGTAATTAATTGACTAGTTTATGATCAGTATTCGTTAAGCTTCGTATGTGCTTTCAGGAAAATGATTTTTTAATTTATAAATTTAGAAAAACATAACGTGTTTTAATATATGTTACTATTTGGAATTAAAAATTAGGTCAAAGTTCCATAACCAAAACTAAGTGTTAAATAATTCCCATAAAAGACAAAAAAATAACCCCACATGTTATATTTTAGAATTGTAGCTAAAAAAGAACTCATAAAAGATTAATTGCATATTTATTCTACAACTTATTATATATTACTATAAAAATATTTTAACTTTTTTTGCGAGTTGCACTAATATAGTCGATAAATTATAAATATTTGGGGTGATTATTTTGTTGTGTCTACTCACAATAAAAATGATATATTTTGTTGTAATATATATATATAAAACCTCTGTGGGGTTTATTAAATATAATACTTTTTGAATACAATTTTTTTTTTGGAGTGATGCTCTTGTTTTTGAATAGAAGAAAATAGAAGATAGAAGGAATGAGACGTTTTGGTTGTATGGGCAAAGAGATGTGAACTTGGACTTTCCCTAGGTCGCCGGTTAAGAAAGCCAATAATTTAATGAATTCATGTTTTTAGTAGTACTGTTATAACACTGAAGAAATAACAAAAGTTGTAAGTAGGGCTGTAAACGGTAATCGAAAAATTTGTATTTGTCCGCATCCGTATTTGAAAAAAAATGGATATTATTCGTATTCGAAAAAAACGGATATATGCGTATTCGGTTTAAAGGTATCCGCAAATAAACAAATACGAATACGGATATAGGCATATTCGTATTCGTTTAACATCCGACCGTAAATATATTAGGCAAATAGCGGATATTCGGATTCGGATCCGTATCCGGAATTCGTATTCAAATAACTTATATATATATATATATATATATATATATATATATATATTAATTATTATATAATAAGCAAAATAATTTTTTTGAAGTGATTTCTTTATATAATAATTAGTTAATTTTCACTATTATACGAAAACTATTTTAAAAATATATCATTTCACTTCTAAAAAGTAGGAAATAACACTTTTATTATAATATCAATAAACTGAAATAAATTGATTTAAGTATAGTTAATGGATTTTTACTATTATAAAGTTAAAATATCTAAAATGTGTCACTTAACAAGAAAATTATATAGTAGAAGAACATAACTATAACTATTAGCTTGTTATAAGTTTTTTACTTTCAAAATTTACTTACAATGCTGGGAGGCGGGAACAATATAATTTTATTGTTAAAATGTGTTAAGTCCAAATTAATTTAGAATTAATCTAGAAGGGGTTGAATAATTAATTCACATTTATGAATTTTCGGGTGGAAAGAATATTTATCACTTTCATTTGCCCAATTATTTAGAAATTAGAAGTCCAAATACTTAAAGTAAGTCCAAAATAAATTTTGGATCAAATTAGATTAACTAATTGTCAGTTGTCACATATATATTATAACTCGCACTAGTACTCTCCATAAATATAGTGAAATAAAATAAATTTTTTATAACTATGTAAATTTTAATCTATGTATTGAGGATAAATTATAAATAAAAGTTTCCACAAATATATTATTAAAGTTTTAATCAAGTATTTGAGAAAATATAATTAAATATTCAATATAAACTTTTAAATCTAATTATAAATTATAAATATTCATATACACACTACAGTATTACTCCACACACATAAAATGGACATCTACTAATTAATGGACATCTAAATATTAATAAGTAGAACATTCATTTTGACATTTAGGATTTTTAAAATGATGAAAACTTATTTGAATTGTAATTTAGAACATTGATTATTGCATTTAAATATTTATTATAAATAAATTAATTAACATTCAATCATTAATAAACTATATTTTAAAACTCATTATTTTTTTATTCTAGTTATAGTTATGGCTGTAAATGGTAGCTGAAAAATTCGTAGCCGTCCGCATCCGTATTCGGAAAAAATAGATATTATTCGTATTCGAAAAAAAACGGATATTATCCGTATTCGGTTTAAAGTTATCCGCAAATAAACGGATACGGATACTACTGTATCCGTATCCGTATATATCCGTTTACACCCCTAGTTGTAAGATGGAAATTTTAGAAATTTCACATTTCTTGGCGTGTCTCATCTTTTATTAGATAAGTTATCTTTTATAAGTAAAAAAGACGTATAAATCCAACAAAATTAATTACATCATAGACTAGACCAATGATCTAATTTATAGCCATTGACTTGAAAGAATTAAGAAATCATATTATAATACTCCCCTTTATTTTCTTAGAAAGAAGATTATGTCTCATTAAAAATCTTGATGAAGGGAAAAATAGTACATATCTCCCCCTCAACAGGAATTCATTATTCCTTGATGAAGTGTTGTGATAAGTCTTTCGGTCGACGCATTCCAATCTTATTCTGAAAATTTGCAAACGTTGCATTTGGTAATGACTTTATGAATAAGTCAGCTAGATTATCACATGATCGAATTTGATGCCATCTATATATATCACCCTTCTTTTGTAGCTCGTGTGTGTAGAAGAATTTAGGTGAAATCTATTTTGTTCTATCTCCCTTGATGTATCATCCTCTAAGTTGAGCAATGAATGCAATGCTATATATCTTTATACATAATTATAGGAATATCTTTGATTGATGGTAATCCGCATGACTCTTGGATATGCTGAATAATTGACCTCAATCAAACACACTCTCTACTTGCTTCGTGTATTGAGAGAATCTCTGAGTGATTTGAAGATGTAGTTATCATGGTTTGCTTTGTGGATTTTCAGGATATAGCTGTGTCACAATATGTAAATACATAACCTGTTTGCTATCTCCCAATATGTGGATTTGATAAATATCCTGCATCGGCATATCCAACTAATCGCGACGTTGAATTTCTTGGATAAAATAACCCAATATTCATACTTCCACAGAGGTATCTCAAAATGTGTTTGATCCCATCCTAATGCCTCTTAGTCAAAGAATAACTGTATCTTGCCAACAAGTTGACAACAAAAGTAATATCGGATCGTGTGCAGTTTGCAAGATACATAAAAGCACTTATTGCACTTAGGTTTGGAACTTCAGGTCCGAGAACTTCTTCCTTACTTTCTAGAGGTCGAAATGGATCTTTATCAACTTCTAGAGATCGAACAACAATCGGGGTAGTCAAAGGGTGAGCTTTATCCATATGAAAACGACTGAAAATCTTTTCAGTATATGTGGATTGATGAATAAAAATTCTAGATGCTAAATGCTCGACTTGTATTCCCAAACAAAATTTTTCTTTCCAAGATCTTTTAGTTCAAATTCATCTTTTAAACAAGTAGCAGTTCTTGTGAGTTCTGCAGGAGTGTCTACAAGATTCAAATCATCCACATATACATCAATGATGGTAAATCCACTTTGTGTTTTCTTAATAAAAACACATGGGCATAATTGATTATTTGTATACTAATCTTTTATTAAATAATCACTAAGTCGATTATACTACATACAACCAGACTGTTTCAACCCATATAATGAGTGTTGTAAATTGATTGAATATATGTGACGGGGCTTCTATGATTCAACCATTTTTAATCATTCAGGAATTCTTATGTAGATCTCACTGTCAAGTGAGCCATATAGGTATGATGTTACAACATCCATCAAACATGTTTTCAAACCTTCCATGGTTGCTATACCTAGTAGAAAGCGAAAAGTGAATTCATCCATTACTGGAGAGTATGTATCTTGATAATCAATATTGGGTCTTTGTGAAAAACCTTGAGAGTCTGGCTTTGTATCTCATAATTTCATTTTCATCATTTCGCTTTCGCATAAATACCCATTTGTTTTCAACCGGGATTACTCCCAACGGTGTTTGGACTACTGGTCCAAATTCTTCCCTTTTCAATAATGATTGTAGCTCAGTTTGAATAACATCTTTCCATTTTGGCCAATCTTTTCCTTTTCAACATTCTTCCATGTTTTGTGGTTCAGGATCCATGTCAAGAATCATAGTAATATCTGATGCTAAAGAGAAAACAAATATATCATCAATCATGACTTTACTTTGATCCCATATTTTCTCATCATGTACATAATTTATATATTGAGATCTCTTGGTATTCATCTATTACCCCTTCAGTGAGATTTTGTACCTCTTCTGGGGGTATTCTCACTTTTGGACTAAGTGTTACTTCTGGAGCGGGTATTACTTATATGACTCCCTTATTTGCTTTTTGTTTTTGTGGTGCAGTGTCTTTTGCACCAATTGGTCTTCCACGCATCTAGCGTGGTTTAGATTCTTCGGTTGCCTTATTTGTCAATTCTTTGACGATAAGTAGTTCTATCTTTTATGAAGTATTCACTGCAGGTGTATGTGATTTTATTACTTTTCTAGCATTATTAAATATATATGGCATTTGATTTGCAATATTTTATAAATAAATAATTCTTTGAACTTCATTTTCACATTGTCCTGTGCGAGGATCAAGTGAATTTAATTCTGACGCATTCCATGATATTTCAGAGGGTTTCTTATTTAAAAGTTTTCCTTCTAACGGTAGAAATACAAATTCATAAAAAGGACAATCTGCATAACGTGCATTAAAAATATCTCTAGTTAAAAGCTCAAGATATCTAATAATAGAAGAAGAATCAAAACCAACATAAATTTCAATTCTTCACTGGGCTCCCATTTTAGAAATTTATGGAGGTGTAATTGGAACATATAATGCACTTCCTAAAACTCAAAGGTGTGAGATGTTGAGTATCTGACCAAGAACTAACTGTAGAGGAGAATATTTATGAAGAGTCGTTGGTCTAACTCGAATGAGGCTGCAACATGAAGGATTGCATGACCCCAAGCTGAGGTGTAAGTTAGCCCTTAATATTAATGGACGTGCAATCAGTTGAAGTCTTTTTATTAAAGATTCAGCTAAACCATTTTGTGTATATACATGAGGAACAAAATGCTCAATGGAGATTTCAATAGTTATACAAAAGTCATTAAATGTCATTGATGGAAATTCAGCTGCATTATCAAGTCGAATTGACTTGATTGGATGATTTAGGAACTGAGCTCGTAACTTGATTATTTGAGCAAGAAGTTTAGATAATGCAAAATTTCGAGAAGAAAGGAGACAAACATGAGACCATCTAGTTGAAGCATCTATTAAAAATATGAAATATCGAAATGAGCCAGATAATGGATGAATGGGTTCACAAATGTCTCCTTAGATTCTCTCTATGAATTTTGGGATTTCATTATAAACTTTTGCTGGTGATGGTCGAACAATTAATTTTTCTTGAGAACATGCATTGCAAGGAAAATAACTACTAGGAAAATCCTTCTGATTCTTGAGAGGGTGATTGGTAGAATTTTCAATAATGTGACGCATCACAGACGTGTCTGGATGACCGATTTTTTCATGCCAAAGCATATAGGATTTGAAATCTATAAATTTTAGAGTAACAACAGTACGAGTCATAACACAAAAGAAATTGAATGAAGTTTTTCTAGGATGTTTTTCTTTCCAGAAATAGTAGAAGTGATGAGGAGATACTCATTATCATTTTCATTTGTTGTTTCAATGAGAAAACCTTTTAGTTAAATATCTTTAAAGCTAATCAAATTTTTTCTTGATTTACTGGAATATAGAGCATTTTTGATAAAGAGTTGTGTCTCATTTGGTAATATGAAACTAGCCTTTCCAAATCCCTCGATTAAATTTGATTTGACAGATATAGTTCCCACGTTTTCTCTTAGCTTTTGTTAGTTGTGAAAAATATTTCTCACTTTGAAGGATTGTATGAGTTGTTGCACTGTTAGCTCTGCTAAGCATATATCTTCCATATCCATTAAAGTTGGTTTGACACATATAAAAATATATTAAAATAAATATATTTCATTCATAATATTATTCATGAGGGACACATAATATTATACATGTAGGGTACACAATAAAAAACTAATAATATTATACATACGTGGTGCTTTAAATAAAAAAAAGAAACTATTCGAGATACCAAAAGGTACTTTTAGAAGGTCCAATAATGTCGCCAAACTTTTTCTCATTATTGGTCATTATTAGAGCATCAATAATATTTAATTGATGATTAACAAAGTTTGTTTCTGCCACCCTTTCTTTGCTCCTTTCAGACTCCTGGTATAAATTAACTAGATGTCTTGGCGTACGACAAGTATGAGACCAATGCCCTTTCATCCCACACCTGAAACAAATATATGATTTGTTCTTTGTTTGTGCTGCATTTTCTTTATTTTTACCTAGCCTAGACTCTTGCCACTTCTAGTGCCCTGAATTGTTGAGATTTTAGAAATTGTTGTTATGATAGCCTCGTCTATTTTTTCGTCCTCGAAACTTCTTATTATTTTTCCATCCATTATCATGTTTATTTTGCTGGAATGACGCGTTGTTAATGTCTGGCAATGGAGTAGAATCCGTTGGCCGTACTTGATGATTTTTCAACATTTCATTATTATTTTCCGCAACAAGGAGGATACAAATAAGTCATTGAATTTTGTGAAGTTACTTTGTCTATATTGCTGTGACAGAATCATGTTGGTGGGATGAAAAGTTGAAAGCATTTTTTCTAACATTTTGATTTCAAAAATTGGATCTCCACACAATGCCAAAGTATAGGTTTTTCTATAGACATTGAAATTATACTCCATAATTGATTTATAATCTTGTAGTCTTAAATTAAGCCACTCAAATTTGATATTAGGGAGGACAACCAATTTTTGGTGGTCAAATCTCTCCTTTAGTTGTGTCCATAAGGTTAAAGGATCTTTGATTGTTAAATACTCAGTTTTTAATCCTTCATCAAAGTGATGACGAAGAAAAATTATGGCTTGTGCATTTTGTGTCGCAATTGCTGTATTTCCTGATTCAATGGTCTTTTCTAGCCCATTTGCACTAAGGTGTAACTCTGCATCAAGTGCCCAAGCCAAATAGTTGTCTCCAGAGATTTTCAAAATTAAAAAATCTATTTTTTCCATATTTGCCATCTATTCTGGGTTAAAACATAATACTTTCCATTACTTATTAGTACATATGTAATAAATAATTACATGCATGATGGGGAGAAGATAAATGCATGAGTACAAAAATTTTGGATGCCTCAGTGGTTTCTTCATCCGCAAAACTCAATTTACTTTTGAATAAATTCAGGGCGTGAGACCACTTGAGCATAGAGGGGGTTACCTGGACTCGAACCCACGTTTGTGAGGATTTATATCCGGCTTCCCACCACTAAGCCACCACCCCAATCCATCATAAAATATGACATAAATATATAAACATTTATATTATTAGCATATCCTTCTAGTTATAAGGTATGTAATCACTAATGTATATACACGTATTACTGTACACATAATAAAAAAATACATGTACAAAATTGCAAATGAATTTTCACCCGGCATGTGGTAGCCTGTATAGACAGATTATACCCAAAAATAATAAATGAACACAGAGGGGTATTCACCAAGCATGTGATAGTCCACGTAGTCAGGTTATTCCTACAAGTTAATAAATGGTAAAAAGATTCCCACCAAGTCTTGTAAGATCAACAAGAATAGATGGGTACCACTGTAAATAACAAAATTTAAAAATGGACAACAAAACATGAATATAATTTGACAGTTAAAGAATATAATCGGCGGCAAAGCCAAACCAGTAGTATAAAACTTAATTGTAAGAATTTAAAGTTCACCGTCTCAGTTGGTTAGAGTTTCGTGTTGATAATGTGTTATAAAACTGAAGAAACAACAAAATATGTAAGATGGAAATTTTAAAAATTTCTCCTTTCTTAGTGTGTCTTCTTTGATTAGATAAGTTACCTTTTATAGGCAAAGAAAGGGAACATAAATCCAACAAAATTAATTACATCATAGACTAGACCAATGGTCTAGTTTATAGCTAGTGACTTGAGAGCATTAGAAAATCATATTATACTCCCTCCGTCCCTAATTATTTGACGTTTTAGAGTTTTTTATTTGTCCCTAATTATTTGACGTTTGTTCAAATCTAGGAGAATTAATGACAAATTTTCTAATATTACCCCTCATTACTCTGCCTATTTTTTTGATACTTTAAACTCTTTCTCTTTTTCTCTCTCCTTATCCCAACAAAACTCTCCTTATCCCAACAAAAGATTTAAGGGTCTTATAGACAATTGAGTACTATATTTAATGCTTTCCAATCATTATCTTAATTCTTGTGTCCACCTCTAAAACGTCAAGGGTTCATCGTGCTTATTTAACATTATTTTGGCTTTGGGGACCGGGATGGAAACTTTTATATTTTGGATGCAAAGTATTAAAAGGTGTATATTTTGGGGTCAGATATGAAGTTAACTCTAACTTCACCTTTATTTGTAGGGAGGCTGTTTTTGAGACTTGGAGCATGATCAAGTATTCAATAAATGTGAATTTAGAAGAAAATAAAAATTAAAAGCTCAAGGTACAATATGCGCTACAAATGGGCATGCGATATTTCAGGAGCTGAAAATATTATTTCATTACAAGTGTGTGTATCTGTGTGTATATTATATCAAACAATCGGGCGGACTATGTTTTCGACTATTATTTGCCTAACCAAAAATGATCGGCAATGGGCGACCGGTCCTATTTTTTTTTCTATTGCTTACCAAAAATGTATAATATTTATTCCAACTATGTTATAATAGTGTGATTTCCTCCCATTTGTCAAATGCTATAAAACTAGGCCAATGACCTAGTCTATAGTGTAATTAATGTTGGTAGATTGTTGTTCACTTACATTGCCTATAAAAGGCAAGCATTCTAATGAAGAAAAACACACCAAGGAAGAAAGAAAGAAGAAATTCTCTCTAAATTTTCATCTTACATCTCTTGTTATTTCTTTAGTTTTATAACACGTTATCAGCACGAAGCTCCAACCAACTGAGACGGTAAAATTTTAAGTTCTTGCAATTTATCATTATACTACTGGCTTGGCTCTGCCGCCATTTATATTCTTTAACTGTCAAATTATATTCATGTTATACTACCGGCTTGGCTCTGCCGCCGTTTATATTCTTTAACTGTCAAATTATATTCATGTTATACTACCGACTTGGCTCTGCCGCCGTTTATATTCTTTAACCGTCAAATTATATTCATGTTTATTGTCCATTTTTAAATTTTGTTATTTACAGTGGTACCATCTATCCTTGTTGATCTTATAAGACCTGGTGGGAACCTTTTTACCAGTTATTAATTTGTGGGAATAACCTGACTACGCGGACTACTGCATGCTTGGTGAATACCCCTCCGTATTAATTCCTTTTTAGCAATTTGTGGAAATAATCTGTCTACGCGGACTACCGCATGCCGGGTGAAGATCCATTTGCAGTTTTGTACATGTATTTTTTTATGATGTGTACAATAATACTTGTATATACATTAGTGATTGCATACCTTCTAACTAAAAGGATATGCTAATAAAATAAACATTTATATATTCATATTGTTTATATATTTATCATCACTTAGGGTGGTGGCTTAGTGGTGGGAAGCCGGAGATAAATCCCCACAAACGTGGGTTCGAGTCCTGATAACCCCACTATGCTCAAGTGGTCTCACGCCCTGGATTTCTTCGGGGGAAAGCTGAGTTGTGCCGATGAAGACACCACTGAGGCCTCTAAATTTTTTTGGTTCACGTGCATTTATCTTCTCCATATCTTGTATACAATTATTTATTACATACGTTAATAAATAATGAAAATTATTATGTTTTAAACCAGAATAAATGGCAAACCTGGCAAAAATAGAATTTTCAATTCTGAAAATCTCTGGAGACAACTATTTGGCTTGGGCACTTGATGCAGAATTACATCTTAGTGCAAATGGGTTAGAAAAGACCATTAAATCAGAAAACAAAGCAACTACGGCACAAAATGCACAAGCCATAATCTTTCTTCGTCATCATGTTGATGAAGCCTTAAAAACTGAGTATTTAACAGTCAAAGATCCTTTGACCTTATGGACACAGTTAAAGAAAAGATTTGACCATCAAAAATTGGTTGTACTCCCTACTGCCAAATTTGAGTGGCTTAATTTAAGGCTACAAGATTATAAATCAATTACGGAGTATAGTTCTAATGTCTATAGAATAACCTTTACTTTAGCCTTGTGTGGAGATCCAGTTTCTGAAACCCAAATGTTAGAAAAGACGTTTTCAACTTTTCATTCCACCAATATGATTCTGCCACAGCAATATAGGCAAAGTAAGTTCACAAAATTCAGTGAATTATTGTCTATCCTCCTTGTTGCGGAAAAGAATAATGAATTGTTGTTGAAAAATCATCAAGTACGGCCAACGGGTTCTACCCCATTGCCAGACATTAACAACACATCATTCCAGCAGAATAGACGTGATAATGGATGGCAAAATAATAAGAGGTTTCGGGGACGAAAATATAAACGAGGCCATCATAACAACAAATTCCACAATCGCAACAATTCTACGCACCAGAAGTGGCAAGAGTTTGGATGGGGTAAAAATGCAGCACAAACAAAGAACAAACCAGATGTTTGCTTTAGGTGTGGAATGAAAGGGCATTGGTCGCGTACCTGTCGTACGCCAAGGCATCTGGTTAATTTATACCAGGAGTCTCAAAAGAGCAAAGAAAAGGTGGCAGAAACAAACTTTTTTAACCATCAATTGAATATTGCTGAAGCTCTAACAATGACCAAAAATGTAAAAAAGTTTGGTGACATTGTTGGACCTTCTGAAATCATCCTTTGGGATATCGAATAATTTATTATTTTAATTAAACACTATGCATGTTTTATATTATTAGTTTTTATTTCTGTACGCTACATGTTATGTGTTCCTCATGAATAATATTATGAATCAAATATATATATATTTTAATATATTTTTATATGTGTCAGACCAACTTAAATGGATATGGAAGATATATGTTTAGCAGACAGTGCAACAACTCATACGATACTTCAAAGTGAGAGATATTTTTCACAACTAACCAAGGCTAAGGGAAACGTGGGAACTATCTCTGGCATATCAAATTTAATCGAGGGATTTGGAAAAGCTAGTTTCATGTTACCAAATGAGACACAGTTTGTCATCAAAAATGCTTTATATTCTAGTAAATCAAGAAGAAATTTGATAAGTTTTAAAGATATTCGACTAAATGGTTTTCACATTGAAACAACAAATGAAAATGATAATGAATATCTTCTCATCACTTCTACTATTTCTGGAAAGAAGAATATCCTAGAAAAATTTCATTCAATTTCTTCTGGGTTATATACTATGAAGATTAGAGCAATTGAGTCTCATACTGTTGTGATTTCAAAATTCATAGATCCCAAATCATTTATGCTTTGACATGAAAGACTAGGTCATCCAGGCACGTCTATGATGCATCGCATTATTGAAAATTCTACTGGTGATACTTTCAAGAATCATAAGGTCCTTCCTAGTAGTGATTTTCTTTGCGGTGCATGTTCTTAAGAAAAATTAATTGTTCGACCATCACCAACAAAAGTTTATAATGAAACCCCAAAATTCTTAGAGAGAATCCAAGGAGACATTTGTGGACCTATTCATCCAATGTCTGGACCATTTCGATATTTCATGGTTTTAATAGATGCTTCAACTAGATGGTCTCATGTTTGTCTCCACTCCTCTCGAAATTTGCCTTCTCTAAACTTCTTGCTCAAATAATCAAGTTACAGGCTCAGTTCCCAGATCATTCAATCAAGTCAATTCGACTTGATAATGCTGCTGAATTTTCATCAAAGACCTTTAATGACTTTTGTATGACTATTGGAATCACCATTGAACATCCTGTTCCTCATGTACATACACAAAATGGTTTAGCTGAATCTTTAATAAAAAGACTTCAGCTAATTGCACGTCGATTGATATTAAGGTCTAACTTACCAACCTCAGTTTGGGGTCATGCAATTCTTCACGCTGCAGCCATCATTCGAGTGAGGCCAACAGCTCTTCATAAATATTCTCCTCTACAGTTAGTTCTTGGTCGATACCCAACATCTCACACCTTAGAGTTTTTGGAAGTGCAGTATATGTTCCAATTGCACCTCCACAAAGGACTAAAATGGGAGCTCAACGAAGAATTGAAATTTATGTTGGTTTTGATACTTCTTCTATTATTAGATATCTTGAGCCTTTAACTGGAGATATTTTTACTGCACGTTATGCAGATTGTCACTTTGATGAATATGTATTTCCACCGTTATGAGGAGATAAAATTTTAAATAAGAAACCTTATGAAATATTATGGAATGCATCAGAATTAAATTCACTTGATCCTCGCATAGGATAATGTGAAATTGAAGTTCAAAGAATTATTTATTTGCAAAATATTGCAAATCAAATGCCAAATGCATTTAATGATGCTAGAAAAGTGATAAAATCACATATACCTGTAGTGAATACTCCAGCAAAGATAGACATTCCTATTGAAAAGTTAATTCCTAAAGAATTGACAAATAAGGCAACAGAAGAATCTAAACCACGCTAGAAGCGTGGAAGACCAGTTGGTGCAAAAGACACTGTACCACAAAAATAAAAAGCAAATAAAGGAGTTCCAGAAGTAATACCCGCTCCAGAAGTAGCACTTATTCCAAAAGTGGGAATACCCCCAGAAGAGGTACAAGATCTCATCGAAGGGAGAAGAGATGAATACCAAAAGATCTCAATAAATTATGTACATGATGAGAAAATATGGGATCGAAGCAAAGTCATGATTGATGATATATTGCTTTCTCTATAGCATCCGATATTACTATGATTTCTGACATAGATCCTGAACCACAAAACGTGGAAGAATGTCGAAAAAGAAAAGATTGGCCAAAATGGAAAGATGTTATTCAAACTGAGTTACAATCATTACTGAAAAGAGAAGTATTTGGACCAGTAGTCCAAACACCGCTGGGAGTAATCCCAGTTGGAAATAAATAGGTATTTGTACGAAAGCGAAATGAGAAAAATGAAATTGTGAGATACAAAGCCCGACTTGTAGCTCAAGGTTTTTCACAAAGACCTGGTATTGATTATTATGATACATACTCTCTAGTAATGGATGGAGTCACGTTTCGCTTTTTACTAGGTATGACAACAATGGAAGGTTTGGAAACATGTCTGATGGATGTTGTAATAGCATACCTATATGGCTCACTTGATAGTGAGATTAACATGAGAATTCCTGAAGGATTAAAAATGGCTGAATCACAAAAGCCCCGCCACATATATTCAATCAAGTTGCAACGCTCCTTATATGGGTTGAAATATGGTCGTATGTGGTATAATCTACTTTGTAACGCCCCCAAAATAGGTTTAATACTCAACCCATTCCAAGTCGCCAAATACATGGTACACAATCCAAATATAATCTTTCATATCAAACGGTCGTGCAAAATACGACCACACAACTGTGAGTGTCAATACAGACATGTAGAAAATATAAACATTCAAACTAAGTCCTCATTACAATTATTATCACACTATTTTAAAAAATAGTGAGGACTTCTACAGCTCTAACTCGGACCATCACTCCATTCTCCGACTAGTACCCGCGATATTCTCATTTCCTGAAGAGAGCAATAGAAGAAAAGGGTGAGCTCAACTAGCCCAGTAAAGAATATTATGACTAAGATAATGAAAAACAAATTATTGTTAGCCTTCAATAAATCAAATAAAATATTATGGACAACACGTTTTAGATATATATTCGCAGCGGAAATAACAATTCATTAGAAGAGTTAAGTAGAGAATGATGTCTACTATCTTCTTTGATTTAAAAGTCCATCGTCAATATTTTATCCCTGTAACATCGATCAATATACATCTCGAATCAAATATTCATCTTTTGCATTACGGGCCAAAGATATTCATTTGTATTACCAGTTGGTCATGTTCATCTCAACACCTGTCCATCTTTGCACTACGGGCCAAAGATATTCATCAGGTAATCATTCATCTTTGCACTACAGGCCAAAGATATTCATCAAGTAATCATTCATCTTTGCACTACAGGCTAACGATATTCAGTTATATCACCATTTAGGACTGAGGATGATGAAAAACAATACGAATAACGAATCCAGTGAGATAAAAGACAAATATTAGAGAATTTACCCAGAGTTCAAGAATGAAGATCAAAACCTGGATCCAATCAAAGATGATTTGGAAGAATTTTTTTTTACTGTGAATAGTACCCCGTGAATAGTAACTCATGAATAGTAACTCATAAATAGTAACTCGACATGAAAAGATACAAATTTCACAAGAAAGTTCAGACCAATATTCCAGTGATATGATATTAGATGAAGCGCAAAACTTAAGGAATTTCTGATCATTTTAGGAATTATAGAAGCAATACTTACCGTAGTAAGTTTAGAGTTAGGAATCTGAAATGAAACAATATACGAAACTGCAATTGAATTTTCACCCGTCAGGCGGTAGTCCGCTCAGACATATTATTTTCACAATTTAATAACAACTGAATACGAAGAATTATTCACCAGGCATGCGGTAGTTCGCGTAGATAGGTTATTCCCACATAATAATAAAGAATGAAATAACAACAGGATTTCACCATGCATGCGGTAGTCTGCGTAGACAGGTTATTCCAACAGAATAATAAAGAATGGAATAACAACCCTTACGAGTATTGAAAGAAAATAACTCTCTTCATGAATACGAAAGAAATAATACCCCTTACCTTAAAAATTTGGAGACTGCACTAGTGTAATAGCAGAATACTCTTCTTCTTTCTCTCTTATTCTCTCTATACTTTCTCTCTCTATAGCTTTAGTGAATTGGTGAGAAATAATGAAGAAATGAGCCTCTATTTATAAGCTCGGCAGAGTAAAGGTAAAATAGTCTTTTTGCCATAATTTATGACATCATCGCTTACATCATCGATCCTATGACATCATTGCTTACCTCATCGTTCCGATGACATCATTGCTTACCTCATCGTTTCGATGACATCATTGCTTACCTCATCGTTCCGATGACATCATTGCTTACATCATAAGAATTTAAATTTAATTTGTTCTCTTCTACCTCAATTTACTTTTATACCATGAATTTACTATAATAATGTTACCATTCAAATTATAAAAATCATACTATTATATAATAACATCATACTACTATAATGTAATATTATAATAATATATTTGAATGCATTATTTTATCGAAAAAGATAAAATACCAACTTTTAACAAATTAAATGTCACATGTTAAAAATTTCTCCGTTTAAATCCACATTGAATAAATATTTCCTTATCATATATATCAAAATTAATTATTCACAAATAATATTACAGAACTACAATATTGACAACCAGGTCGTTCCCAAGAAAGAGGGGGCCTTCCGATAATGATTTCTCCTTACTGGCGTGCAATTAATTAACCCCTTTCCTAGACAGAACTTCCTTAGACATTCCCAATAATGCTATCTAATAATATTATTCAAATAATATGAATTATTGATTTGATAATTTGAAATACTGTGCAATAACAATTATTGAATCACTAATATAAAATAGCAAAGTAGCACTTATTGATATAAAATATCAACGTATCAAATATTGAACCAATAAAATATTATGCAATTATTGAATCAATAATATAAAATATTAAACAGTAATTACTGTAACAATAATTGAGTAAGTGCCTTCCTACGTAAGAATCAATAATTTGAAATACTGTGCAATACCGTGTGCTACTGTGCAACACTGCGTATTACTGTATTTTAACCACCGGGTATTTCAACAGTCCTAACGGTAACAACTACGCCGTTATTTTATAAAAAGATTATTTCTGTCGCTTTCTATATGCGATAGTTATTCCGTTGTGGGGCCCACAAATGACTGCGCCGTCGTACGAATATTTCCCGACAACAAGAATATTCCACGATCAAACGAATATTCCCCGATAACAATGAATATTTTTTAACCACTTGCTTATTTTGAAATATTTGCATATTTCACCCATAACTTATCACATTTACTAAATCAACACCTTACTATTTCAAAATAATATATAAAGAAATTTAAATCTTTATTCATAAAATTTGGAGTCTTACAGACTTAGTGATTATTTAATAAAAGACGGGTATATAAATAATCAAGTATGCCCATGCGTTTTTATTAAGAAAACACAAAGTGAATTTACCATCATTGCTGTATATGTGGATGATTTAAATCTTGTAGGTACTCCTGAGGAACTCACAAGAACTGCTACTTATTTAAAGGATGAGTTTGAAATGAAAGATCTTGGACAGACAAAATTCTGTTTGGGAATACAAGTGGAGCATTTAGCATCTGGAATTTTTGTTCATCAATCCACATATACTGAAAAGATTCTTAGTCGTTTTCATATGGATAAAGCTCACTCTTTGACTACTCCGATGGTTGTTCGATCTCTAGAAGTTAATAAAGATCCATTTCGACCTTTAGAAAGTGGGAAAGAAGTTCTTGGACCTGAAGTTCCATACCTAAGTGCAATAGGTGCTCTTATATATCTTGCAAACTGTACACGACCCGATATTACTTTTGATGTCAACCTGTTGACAAGATACAGTTCTTCTCCTACTAAGAGACATTGGGATGGGATCAAACACATTTGGAGATACCTCCGTGGAAGTATAGATCTTAGATTATTTTATCCAAGAGATTCAACGTCGCGATTAGTTGGATATGCTGATGCAAGATATTTATCAGATCCACACAATGGGAGGTCACAAACAGGTTATGTATTTACATATTGTGACACAACTATATCCTGTAAATCCACAAAGCAAACCATGACAACTACATCTACAAATCACTCAGAGATTCTCGCAATACATGAAGCAAGTAGAGAGTATGTTTGGTTGAGGCCAATTATTCAGCATATCCAAGAGTCATGCAGATTATCATCAATCAAAGATATTCCTACAATTATGTATGAGGATAACGCTGCATGCATTGCTTAACTTAGAGGAAGATACGTCAAGGGAGATAGAACAAAACACATCTCACCTAAATTCTTCTACACACATGAGCTGCAAAAGAAGGGTGATATAGATGTGCATCAAATTCAATCATGTGATAATCTAGCCGACTTATTCACAAAGTCACTACCAAATGCAACGTTTACAAAACTTCGGAACAAGATCGGAATGCGTCGACTGAATGACTTATCACAACATTTCATCAAAGAATAATGAATTCTTTTTGAGGGGGAGATATGTACTCTTTTTCCCTTCGCTAAGTTTTTCCCCACTAGATTTTTTTAGCAAGGTTTTTAATGAGACAAAATCTCCTATCTTAGGAAATCAAGGGGAGTGTTATAATAGTGTGATTTCCTCCCATTTGTCAAATGCTATAAAACTAGGCTAATGGCTTAGTCTATAATGTAATTAATGTTGGTAGATTGTTGTTCCCTTACATTGCTTATAAAAGGCTAGCTTTCTAATGAAGAAAAACACACCAAGGAAGAAAGAAAGAAGAAATTCTCTCTAAATTTTCATCTTACATCTCTTGTTATTTCTTTAGCTTTATAACAAACTGAAATTTTTACATAATTCAGTGATTTAAGTATAATTTGGATACATATAGTCTACACAATCCTATTTTGTATATGTATCCAAATTATACCTAAATCACTGGATTCTATAAAAATTTTAATTAAAATAAATATTATACATTTTTTGGAAGGTAATAGAAAAAAAAAATTGGACTGGTCACTGGACCGATCGCTCATTGTCGGTCGCCCGAGAAGGACTCCCAACCAACTGGTTGGCACTCTTTGCCAAATAGTTGAACCAACGCGAGTGTTAAAGTAGTCGTCTAACCGTTTGGCATACTATTGACCGTGAAGCATGCCAATATATACCTTTATATATAGATAGAGAGATAGATATAGAGAGAGAATAACTGTTTGATCGATAAAACTGAAAATTAATGAAGTAGCTAAAGATTTAAGAGCTAAATCCTGCAGAGAACTTTCAGTCATAAGGAAATAAGGAAATTAAAATACAACATTAGTCTGTCTAACAGCATGGCTTCTACTTCTTGGATACAAAACATCAGTCTTGTACAAACCCTTAAAAGTATTAGTACTAGGTGTGCCCTCCTCCTCCTCCTCCTCCTCCTCTTCTTCTTCAAAAGGCTTTTCTTCATCAATTTTCCCCATCCCAACACTCCAACTCCTTGGCACCACTCCACTCTTTGATGATCTAGACTTACTAATAAGCTCCAGAGACTGTTGATCAAGCTGCTTTATTTGTTGCTCCTTTATGAGTTGCTTCAAGTACATTTCCATATCCGCCCTTAGCTTGTTCTTAGGATCATTACTAGTACTAGTAGAATTAGCTCTAATAAGCTCCCTAAGATCATCACTCTCTAAATTTGAGGACCAGGAGGAGGTCACACTTGAACTAAAGCTCTTCGGCAAGCCGCTAACCACTTGTCCCTTTTTCATTGACCCCATCAAGTTGCTGCTGCTGCTCCCATGCCTAGGTTTTTCTGCATAATCCATCATGCTTCTTACATACATATCTTTTCCTTTCTTCAAAAACCTAAAGGGCATTGTAATGACCCTCATCAACTTGTTTTGATTGCTTTTGCTTCTCATTTTTGCAGCCTTTTTCTTTTTCCGAACGAAGTATAGAATAGGCAAATGAGACTATTTTTGCAAAACTGATGAATGGAAGTTATAAAACTGGCGAATCAGACTGTTTAGTAGAACGGACAGAGAGTATATATATATATAATGAGGAAGAGAAATAAGATGAAGGTAATGAATTAGTGTGAGAAGTTGAGGTAGGCTATTATATATATATATATATGTATATATATGTATGCATGTATATATGTATGTATGTATGAAAAAGAAGAATGTAGAAATATTTGAATCCAAAAACTTTCAAAGTTTTAGAAACGTGGTTTGAATATAAGGGTTTTTGAAGAGAATTTGAGAGAATTAAGTAAATGTTTTTGATTTTGGATTTAAGTGAAGAGAGAAGGGATGAGACGTTTTTAGTTTGTAGCATGAGGGAAAGAGAGGTCAAGGTTGGACTTATTCAAAGCTGGCAAGATATGAAAGCATAATAAGTGATTAAGATAAAGCTGTGGGTGTCTCCTAAAAAAATAGATGATAAAACTGTGGGCAATTTTTTTGAGAGTTAGTTATATATGGAAAATTGAAGGTTTGGAACAAAAAATTAATTTGTTGAAGTTTGACATCTTTAATTTAAGTCAATATTCTTATATAGTTGGCTAAGCTCATCAACCGGTGGCTAAATAATGTTAATATTATAAGAAGCTTGAACGATTGTTGTTTGACACTTTGACTATTGTCTGTGGTACTTTTTTTCTCTATTTTATTTTAGCAAAGACAATTAATATTATACTCTCTATGTCCAAGTTTATTTGTCTTAATTTTTTTAAAATTAGTTTATCCAAATTTATTTGTCCTCTTTCTATTTTAATACTCCATTCATCCTAGGATAAAAGTCTTAATTATTATTTTAGGTAATCTCAAGTTAAATATTTGCTTATCTTAAATAATCTATTTTTACAATAATTTGTCTATAATAGTCTTAATATTAATTGTCATATTTCTATTCTCTATGCATATTTGTGAAGCATCACTAGTCATGTGCAGAAAACTATGCAATTAAATGAGAATTTAATTATAGACAATTTTGTCATTTTATTCTCTTTTTTAATATGCACAAAAAAGTCTATCAGAATTTTTATCATAGGACGTAGAGAGTACTCCATCTAATCCTAAAAGATTGTCGTTTAAAGTTTTTGCACATGAATTAAAAAAGCCATTGAATACTACTCCCTCCGTTCCTAAAAGATTGTCGTTTTAGAAGAAAAAATTTGTTCCAAAATGTTTGTCGTTTACAACTTCTTAGAAGAAAAAATTATTTACTTTTCTATATTACTCTTATCTTCTCTCATTGTCCCAATAAATTCTCTCCCTTGTATTAATAGTTTTCAATTTTTCATAAAGGGATAGTGATGGAATTTCAAATAAATTTTACTAGTATTAAATGACTTTCTTAATCCATGTGCCAAAACCTTAAACGGCAATCTTTTAGGAACGGAGGGAGTATCATTTAATAATTAAAATTTGTGTGAAATTCCATCACTACTCCTTTATGGGAAGTTGAAAACTATTAATACAAAGAAAAAAATTTCTTAGGACAATGAGAGAAGGTAGAGGTGATATATATAAGAAAGTAAATAATTTATTCTCCTAAAAAATTGTAAACTACAATCTTTTAGGAACACATTTTTTTTGCTAAAACGACAATCTTTTAAGAATGGAGGGAGTACTATTTTTGACCTTATTTTTCGAATATTACCCTCATTCATTTTTCTTAAACTAAATTCATTGAAAATAACAAGACATGCATAGAAAAAATAATACTATTAAATTTGATATTGGAAGCACAATCAACCCCCCCTATTTTTGACCTTATTTTTCAAATATTACCCTCATTCAATGTTCTTAAAGTAAATTCATTGAAAATAACAAGACATGCATAGAAAAAATAATACTATTAAATTTGATATTGGAAGCACAATCACCTCCCCCTCCCCCTCCCCCTCCCCCTCCCCCTCCCCCTCTCTCCTCTATTTTATTGTTTAAAGAGTTAAAAAATTAATTAAAACAAATAAGATAATAATAGAATAGTTAAGATGGGTAATTTAGTTAGAGATAAAAAAATTTAATAGTCGTGTATTTTAAAATTAGGACAAATAAAATTAGACCGATGGAGTATCAAATATTTAGACTAGATTAGGATCCCTTCATTACACTTTTCACTTAATTTCTCTCAAACAAATATTTATACCACAAATATTGCTTTAAGCGTCAATATCAGTAACAAAAAAATGTGCAATAAATTTTATTATGTCGTTAAATGTAATATTTATATCGCTATATATGTATTAGGAGAAATTGGGTGAAAGGTTGAGGGAATCATAATCCCTATTTAAAGTTGTTATAATAAATAAATATTTTGCAACACTTTTATAATTATTCAATAACACTTAATATTTTAAATATTGTCCTGACAATTATTAGCCGTTTTAATAAGGCTAGAATATTAATTATGTTCTCAAAGAAAATATGTATTTAGTAACATTTTTACATTTATTTTAACAACACTTTAAAATTTTACCGATGCATATTAGTTATTACTTTGTCAGCATAATTATTACCCTTGCATTATCAATGATCTTAAATAAAACAATAAAAAACAAATAAATTTTATTAATTTGAATTATAAACACCAAAATTTTAAAAGAAATTAAAAAAAAACACATGTAAGAAAAGATATAGAAGCAAGTTGATACAAGTTGTGCAAGTGATAAAAGACCAAAAACAAAGGATTTGGGATAAAAAGTTACATGATTGATCAGTTAAAGGTAGTAGCAATTATTGGGCCCTAATTTATTGCGGATGGCGATTCGGTGGGCCATAGTCCACGTGGAGTGATCTTCCTCACGTAGGAGTTTATTTTGGGCAGTGGAAGAATTTTAAGAAATTTAGATTTGTACATACATTTAATTTCCAATTCTAAGGAAAGAGTCAGGATAGTGTTATACTTCCTTTCTTTAAGAAGATTCTCTTCTATCCCACAATGATAATCTACCAGAATAAGGAATTCTATTCAAATTAGGGGACATGGCGTTTAAATAGGTGTGATCACTATAAATACAAGGCTATATCCTAATATACAGGTACTTGATTACTTTTTTAGCACTAAAACATTAAGCCTCCATTGTTAACTTATATCAGCATGTACTTATTCTTACACCGGAGCTATCCTCCGGCGGCCCAAGCTGTTAAGTTCCTACGTGTGACTTCATTTCTGTGCAGGATTGGACGCGTAATTGGTGATTGGGCTTGTGGACGAATCTTGGGGTTAACATTGGCGCTAGAAGGAGGGCTCTTTAGTGTTAGATACTTATTTCCAATCACCCAAAATTTTAATCGAAGTTATGGCGACGAGCAAGGCGAGCACAGTCTCAACTTGGGACAAATCAATGGCCAACCCATTTTTTTAACCCAAGGATTCAGTCAAAGGCAGATTGGGGCCTTCGGTTAATGTTTTGGAAATACTCGAGTCCAACAGTCATTTTATGGGTCCAACGAAAGGTAAGACGACCCCAATCAAATGACAGCTGTTCTCGGCCACACAGATGGCGGCAGACCCCCATAGTCGTGCCAAAGATCGAAATTCAAAATGTGACTGTCATGACAAAAGGGAGCTGATTCTGGTTAGGAAGATATAGGAGAATAAGGATGTTATAGAGGCTATGCGCCTTCAGCAAAAGGTACTGGACGCCTAGATGGCAGCGCTGTTGGAGGGGATGAAGTTTCTTCTAGCCATCATCGTCGTCGGGAAGCCACGACAGAGGACTTATCCAGGACACATCGTTTGGACGGTTCTGACGCGAGAAGAGCAGGCGTAGGAGCCAGTCTCAGGAAGGCAGTAACTGTAATACTCGTGAATTTTATAAATAATATTAATATTAAAAATAATAAATGTTTGAATATTTATTTCGAGTACATATATATTTATGTGTGTCTTGAAATGTGGTAATTCAATTTAGATTGAACTAAGTATGTGATAAAAGTAAAATGTGATGGGAATGATTATAAACTTAATTAAGCTTATGCGATATGCCTAGTGTGGCATACTTGTGGACTAAGTAATTTATTAATTTAATTAATGAGGAAATGATTAAATAATGTGATGAATTAATTATTGTTATTATTTGAATTATTTATTTATTATGTGCAAATTATATGTGTGGTGTGATCATATGGATACTTAATAAAATTGCATCTTACATGAAAGATCAAATGTGATATTGAGAACAATATTATAATAAGAGAATTAATGTTTGATATTAATTATCATTATGATATTTGTGTGTAATTAGAATAGTATGGTTTATGGAAAATAAATTGGTTGTTAGTACCCAACTAGTTTATATTCTAGCCCAATTCAAATGTTATTTGGATTAATCTGATGTACATGGATTATATGATTATAGGTATTTGCATATGTACCCATAACTAAATCAATATAATAATACCAAGTCATTAAATTTGGCTTTGTGAGCCCAAAAGGAATTAACATTACATTTCTGGTAAATGTAGAATATTAAAACTCTTGTCTCATATTCTTAGTCCCTATTTTTCCATTAGCCGCATATTATAGCAGTGGCCTATCCTCCTATGTTGCCCAAAATCAAAAATTAAAATTATGTTTGTGGGAATGACTGGGAAGGAGCAGTTGGGAGCTTTTCACCAACTTCTTCTTAACCAACATCTTCTTCTTCTCTCCATTGGTTTAATTCCTTGTGCAAAATCCATCAATTGGACAAGAGGTTCCCTATATATAGGAGCTCCCCTTCTCAATTTCCAGTTGCTAGAATTTCTGTGAGTCCATTATAGAGGGGAAGTGCTGCTAATTTGGAAGAGCAACCTGATTTGGAAATAAGTTTAACATTTCAAACTACAAAGAAGGTAATGTCCTTATGTATGTTCTTGATTTCTAATTAGATAACTCTTGGAATTTGCATGAACCACTTCTTAATTGATTTGGAAATTGGTATTATTATGTTATCTAAGCTTGTCTGCACGTTATGGAATCAATGTGGTTGGTCTGAGCATGCTGAATCAATAGTTGTTATGTTGTGTTCTGAGTTCTGCATAAAACAGAGCCCAAGTCTGATGTTGTGTCGAAGTGGCGTGGCCGCGCCACTTCCTCAGTACAAACCAGCGCGGTCGCGCCTGTTGGCAGTCCTTGAAAATAATTTTTTGTTGCTTCTGATGTTCTGAGCATATGAGTATAACTTAGTTAGGTATAGAAATAGGTCTGATATGATGTTCAAATTGCATTGCATGAAATAAATGGATTTGACTTGGGTAAGTATGAGTTTAAAAGCAAACTTGAATTTTTGAAAACAAACCTTGATGAACCTTGTGTCCTTTGAGTTCTGACCTTTTTAGCATGTGTATATGGCTTAGTTATGCATACAAATGGGTATGAAATGTGATTCAAAGTTGCTTTGCATATACTAGGTTGCTTTAGCTTGGTCTAAAACGATTTTAAAAGAAAACTTAGGAGTTTTGAAAACTGGTATTGTTAAGCATGGTGTTAATTATATTCTGACCTTATGAGATAACATGCTAGGACATGTTATGCCTCTAAACATTACTGATATGCTCACTTGTTTAGTTAGGCACGATATGAACCACTCAAGCATGATATAGAATGAATTTTAAGAGTAAAGCTAAGTTAAACTTGGGTACATGAGTTGAATGACTTTGAGCATATGTGTTAAAGGTTTATTAGCCTCGTTATGTGGTTTAATGGTTATAATAGTTAGTCCTTTGTTACATGAACCCAATTAACCTTGTTAGATGGAAATTTCAAAGTGAAACCATAACATGGGAAAATAAACTCAAAATGAACATGAGAGACATCAAACCTAGTCCAAGACCTCTTAACAAGTGTAAATCATATGTATTAGTATCCATGTATGCTAGATATTAAGCTAGAATCAAGAAATCTCAAAATCAACTCTGGTTTGATCAGGGAGCAGCGCTGCCGCGCCACTCCCAGATCATAATGCTGCGTGGTCGCGCCGCATGGCAGTGTTGGCTGACTATTTTAACTGTGATCTGAACCTTAAAACATATGTATAATACTACCTTAAGCTTTAATACATGATTAAAATGGTGTTTTAAGTAGTCAATCATGTAATGTCAATATAGAATCAAGATTTAACAAGTTCTACAAAGTTTCTAGATAAAACTTTTAAAGACAAAAGCAAGACTAAAATGCTAATATGTGGTTTGATGGTATATCAAATATATGACTGATTGTATGTATATGATGTACGTGATTGAACGTGTATATAATCGGTATGTAGGATTGTTAGTTTACGTATCGAGCTTATATAACTAATGAATATATACATAACTATGATACTAGAGGACGTTGAAGTGATGTAAGCTTTAGAAATGTAATCTAAGCTAAAGGCAAGTTCCCTAACTTATAGAACTTTGGATATTGTGCAAGTTTTGAACTGTTGTTGTATCAACCATATATCTATTAAGCAAATATATATACTTGTACAAATTATTATTCATACTGAAATTTGATTTAAATTATATTCTTTGAATCATGTTGCAAACTTTGAACTTATAAATTGTTCCTAAATGCATTGTGAAAGTTGTCTAAGCCATTTGATTCGGCTAGGCTAATATCATGTGTTAGAAAGCGATCCAAACCAATTGCTTTGCTGCGAAATCTTATAAATCTGCTGAGATGAACAACCCTCATATAAGGGGATATATATTATGTTTGGAGACCAACACACGCGTGAACAACATGTTTAAATGTTATGCATAATATAGGGTATTTTGGGCTGATCATCTATTGTACTTCTTTATATTGAATTGTCAGTGTAATACTGTTAATTCTAGCAGGAGTTCTTAGTCTATAACGACTACTCAGTGTTTAAATATTCTTTAACTTTAAAGTGTTGAAACCTTTGAACCTCGTTAATAATCTTACGGTCCATAGTGACTCTTATTTCAATTCAAAGGACAGATTGAAAATATTAATACTTCTTTATTTACAACATCATTCTTTAAATTTCTGAGCCATCCTTTATCATTATACCTTGATTATTAGCTTGATATCCATGCTTTTTCACCCTTATTGCTATATTACTTGCTTGGCAAATTTGTTGTTCATTCTTGCTTTCTTTAAACATTCCAGTTAAGGCAGAACAAGGCAGTACCTCAGGAAAGGATAAGGGAAAGGGCAAGGCTATGAAGTAGCTTTCGTTACCTATGTTGGAAGTTTATTATTATGTTGTAATAAGACTTAATTAGTATTATGTATTAAGTTATGGTTGGGTTTAAGTTATGTATTGTATTGTATTAGTAATGGTTTCGAAACTTGGGACGAGAATATATATATTATATCAACGTAAATTATTTTATTATTCTATTGTTTGGTGATTTTAGTTTGTTATTAGAATTAGATCGTGAAGAACCAGATTCAAGGTACAGGTATCTGAATCTGTGGGCATTACAGTAACGAAGGGATAAGGAGGTTAAGACGTAAACGTTAGGTGGCTTCTTCGGAACATCTAAGGGATATACATAGGTCATCCCCCAAGAAGGAGGACTCTGACCCCCTCGTGAAAAGAGTAGCAGAATTGTAAAAGAAGTTAGTAACGACTAACCAGGAAAATGAGGTACCGGTTGACCAGACATCACCCTTCACTCGGGAGATAGATCGGGTTCGAGCAGATCCCAGTAAGAAAGTCCCGCACTGGGAGAGTTATGATGGCACTAACGATCCCTATGACCATACCCAGGCATACGATCGGGTCATGAGTTTCTATGACTACTCTGACGCTGCCAAGTGTCAAAAGTTTATCACCACCCTAAAAAAGAAAGTCCGACAGTGGATGGCGTCTCAGCCAGCAAACTCTATCACAACATGGAAGGAACTCAGTGACAAGTTCCATAGTTAATGCGGGAGTAACAAGAGGAGGGTAAAGCCGATGGCCTCCCTAATGCAGATAAAACAATAATCAAACGAAACTCTAGGTCAGTACGTGAAGAGGTTCTAAGAGGCAATTGGAGCGGTGACAAATTTGAATGGAACTCAAGCCCTCGGACTCTTCACTACCATTCTGGACATACCCAGGCATACGATCGGGTCATGAGTTTCTATGACTACTCTGATGCTGCCAAGTGTCAAAAGTTTATCACCACCCTAAAAAAGAAAGTCCGACAGTGGATGGCGTCTCAGCCAGCAAACTCTATCACAACATGGAAGGAACTCAGTGACAAGTTCCATAGTTAATGCGGGAGTAACAAGAGGAGGGGAAAGCCGATGGCCTCCCTAATGCAGATAAAACAGTACTCAAACGAAACTCTAGGTCAGTACGTGAAGAGGTTCTAAGAGGCAGTTGGAGCGGTGATAAATTTGAATGGAACTCAAGCCCTCGGACTCTTCACTACCATTCTGGACATGGTGAAGTAAAAGAAATTGATAAAGGATATAATGTTCGACGCGCCAAAGGATTTGTCTAAAGCGTATGATTGGGCGGAGAACTTCATTGCTATTGAATATGTCATGGGGAGCCTAAGGCCTCACTCGCAATCTACAAAGAAGCCTAGAGATTGGGATAGGAATAACCATCCCAGGTCTGATAAAAATTATAGTAGGATTGAGGCTCAACCGACTATGAGCTTCAATACAGATATTAAGTCGTATATCATACAAAAATATTAACGCTCAAATAAGTCCTCATTACAATTATTATCACACTATTTTATAAAATAGTGAAGACTATTATAGCACTATCTCGGACCATCACTTCATTCCCCGACTAGTCTCAGCTATATTCTCATTTCCTGAAGAAAATAATGAAAGAAAAGGGTGAGCTCAACTAGCCCAGTAAAGAATATTATGACTAAGATAATGTAAAACAAATTATCCTTAGTCCTCAACAAGGAAAAATCTGATAGATTACAATAAACAACAAGTTTTAGATCAACAACTACAGCGAAAATAACAATCCATTAGAAGAGTCAAGTAGAGAATGATGTCTACTATCTTCTATGATTTAAAAGCCCATCATTAATATTTTATCCTTGTAACACCAATCAATAAATATTTTCAATCAACGAATTATCTATGCACTACGGGCCAAAGATATTCGTTTGTATCACCAGTGGTCATGATCATGCCAAACACTTGTCCATCTTTGCACTACGGGCCAAAAATATTCATCAATCAATTGTTCATCTTTGCACTACGGGCCAAAGATATTCATCAATCAACAGTTCATCTTTGCACTACGGGCCAAAGATAACTTTCACCACAATTTAAGACATAGGATGATGAAAAATGATATAAAGAACGAATCAAGTGAGATCAATGATAAATATTTGAGATTTATAATTTAATTTATCTAAGTTCAAAAATGTTCAAATTGTCAACATGATAATCAATTGTGGAGCAAAATTTAAGAATGATATTCATATATCAAAAATAATTTGGACAGAAAAAGAAACCAATTTTATCGTGAATAGTACCCGAATGAATAGTACCCCGACATCAAAAGATTAAAATTTCAATAAGAAGTTTAGACCAATATTTCAGTGAAATAATATTAGATGAAGCGAAAACCTTAATTAATTTATAATCATTTCAGGAATTATAGAAGCAATACTTACCATAGTAAGTTTAGATTTAAGAGTCTGAAATAAAATAATATACGAAACTGCAAATAAATTTTCACCCGTCATGCACTAGTCCACTTAGACAGATTATTTCCACAATTTAATAAAGAATGAATACGAATGGTTATTCACCAGGTATGCGGTAGTCCGCGTAGACATGTTTTTCCCATAGCTTAATAAAGAAATGAATACGAAGGGTTATTCACTATGCATGCGGCAGTCCGCGTACACAGGTTATTCCCACAACTTAATAAGGAATAAAATGACAACACTTACTAGTATTGAAAGAAAATAATATCATTTACCTTAGTAAGAGATTGAATACTGAAATAGTGTAGTAGGAGAATACTCTTCTTCTTTCTCTCTTATTCTCTCTCTATAGTTTCTCTCACTATAGCTTGAGATTATAACTTTGCTATTCAAAATGATAGGAAATAATGAATGGATGGAGGAGTATTTATAGGATAGGAAAAGGTGGCAAATTACAAGGTTAATTACACTTTAGTACCTTCATCTTTACCTCCATTTTTAATTTAGTCCCTCAAGTATTATCAATCTGGCACAACATCCCCTAAAAGTACTTGAATGTGAACCAATAGTTCCTTGCAAGTGAACTAATAGCAATTAATTGCTCATTTATCCGATTAATTGCCCGTTTGGTAAATTTAATATCCAGAAATCAACTATTATCGAAATAAATGTCAATTTTCACTAACATTAATATTCACAACACAATGGAAATATTTATATCAACAATTCATCATTAATATTATAACTCACAATATTGACAACCAGATCATTCCCAGGAAAGGGGAGGTTTTTCGATAAGAATTTCTCTTTACTGGCGCACAATTAAATAACCTAACCCCTTTCCTTGACTGAACTTTCTAGACATTGTCAATAATGCTAATAATAATAATATGAGTAACTGTGTTGTGTCAATTATTGATTTAATACTATAAAGTATTGTGCAGATGATACTGTGATAATAATTGAATCAATAATATGAGATACTATGCAACAACTACTGTAGCAACTATTGAATGAAATAATGAGTGACTTCTTACGTAAGAATAAATAATCAGAGATATTATGCAATACCGTATGCTACTGTACAACAACGCGTCTTACTGTACCTTTTATCGCCGGTGTAGACACTCGAAATTTCATTTTCCTGTTACTAACACCGTAGGAGGGTAAAACTGTCTTTTCAAATCAACCACGGTCTCAATAGCGGTCCTTTAAATCAACCCCGGTCTCAATACCGGGCCATCAACTCAATCCCAGTTTCAATATTGGGCCATCAACTCAACCCCGGTCTCAATATCAGGTCATCAAATCAACCCCAGTGTTAATATCAGGCCTTCAAATATCGGGCCGTCAAATCAGCCCTGATCTCAACTCGGGAGGTACAGGTCAGCCCCGGTCTCAACCCGGGAGGTACAGGTCAGCCTCGGTCACAACCCGGGATAAACAGGTCAGCCCCGGTCTCAACCCGAGAGGTACAGGTCAACCCCGGTCTTAACTCGGGAGGTCAGATCAACTTCAGAAACAATCCTAAAGCATCACAACATCTCCAGAGGAAAATCTGGAAGGACCAAGTCAGCCTCAAAGACAACACTGAGGACAAACAAACTCGAATGGGATCCAAATCTTGGAAACAACCCTAGAAAGTCAGCTGAAGGCCATGCCAACACTGAAGGTAACCTCTGGAGGGGCAAAATGGCCATTTTACCAAGTCTAAGCTAATTTAGTCAAACTCAAGCCAAATTAATGCCACCAAGGTCAGAACAAACCATAACAATGATCCCCGAGTGCAAACAGCGCAAGACAGCTCAACGGATAAATTACGGGAAATCGAAGACCTGGTTATGAAACCGTCTTCTTGGACCTAGAAAATGTTTATCCTATGTCATTGTGACACTCTCGGCGAGGGCTTTCCGGAAAGATATAGCACACCTCAAACGGACGCTCCGATCAAAAGTTAGAAAGTTTCGAATTTGACATCGTATTGTTCGGAGTGCACGTACTTCGATGCAACGGGACCCGCCACGTCGGCCCTGCAAATTGGAGTCGCAACTCTACTTACGTTAGCAGCAGGTAGAGCTGCTTCTCCTGGGTCTATATATATGAGCTCAACCCCAGCACATTTAAAGAATTCGAAAACGCTCTTAACCCCTGCCCGTTTGGTTTTCCAGCCATTTTTTTGTCTTCCAAACCCAAATTTTTTTACTCTAACACGTAGATTGTAAGACCCCAACTTTTTATGAATAAGATTTAATTTCCTCCATATATTATTTTAAATAGTAAGGTGTTGATTTGATGAATGGGATAAGTTATGGGGTGATATGTGCAAATTTTATAAAGTAAGCAAATGGTCATAAAATATTCATTGTGTCGGAGAATATTCGTTTGATCGTGGAATATTCTTGTTGTCGGGGAATATTCGTACGACGGCGCAGCCATTTGTGGGCCCCATAACGAAAAACTGTCAGATGAAGAAAAAGACAAGAATAAGTTTTCTAAAAATAACGGCATAACGGTTACCGTTAAAACTGTTGAAATATCCAGTGGTTAAAATAAAGTAATACGCGTTGTTGCACAGTAGCACACGGTATTGCACAGTATTTTATATTATTGTTGATTCAATAATTGTCACTGCACAGTATTTTATATTATCAAATCAATAATTCATATTATTTGAATAATATTATTAGACAGCATTATTGGCAATGTCTAGAAAGTTCTGTCTAGAAAAGAGGTTAGTTAATTGCGCGCCAGTAAGGAGAAATCCTTATCGGAAGGCCCCTCTTTCTTGGGAACGACCTGGTTGTCATTATTGTGATTCTGTAATATTATTTGTGAATAATAATTAATTATTGATAAAAATGATAAAAAAATATTAATTCAATTGGGATATAAATGGAGAAATTTTTAGCAAAAGAGACAATTATTAAAAATTAATATTTTATCTTTTTTGATAAAATAATTCATTCAAATATATTATTATAATATTACATTATAAATGTATAATGTGATAATATAAAAATATAATTTTATAATTTAAATGGTAATATTTTTACAATAAATACATGATATATGAATAAAATGAGGAGGAAAAGAGCAAATCTGATATGAATTATTTTTTGTACTTTTGGTAATAAAAACATGTTAAACAAGTGGATGGGCCCCACTTGTCCTTTGTTGGCTGATGGGTTGATTTTCAAAATTTGTGTCCGTAGAAATTTATTTTTCTGCTTTGGTGTGCTAGCATTTTTCTATAAATAGTGTGCTTAGTTAGAAATGAAAATCACACCAGAATCAAAAATTTCTTTCTCTATAATATCGAGCGTATTTCTTGTGAGTATTTAGATACTTTGAGTGTTGATAACATTGCAAGTTTTCTTATCATAATATCCGATATTCCAGTCAGATCGAGTATTCTTTTGAGGTAAGGGATGTTATTCTTCTCGTAAGGGATATTATTTTTCTTGTAAATGATGTTATTTTTTTCAATATCATTTCACCGAAATATTCGTATGAATTTTATTATGAAATTTTTATCTTTTCATGTCGGGGTTACTATTCACGTATACGGCACTATTCACGTATACGACACTATTCACAAATTTGGTGCTATTCACTGAAAAATTAAATTTTCTTTTCTTTGTCCAAGTTGTTTGTTATGGTTCCTATCTTTGATTGGATCCATATTTTGAACTTCATTCTTGAATTTTGCTCCACAATTTAGTATTGTTGAGTATTATTGAACTTGAATAAACTAAACTACGAATCCCTAATATTTGTCCTTTATCTCACTGAATTCGTTCTTTAAAATATTTTTCATCATCTTCAGTCTCAAATGGAGGTATAAAAGAATATCTTTGGCCTGTAGTGCAAAGATGAATGATTACTTGATGAATATCTTTAGCCTGTAGTGCAAAGATGAATGATTACTTGATGAATATCTTTGGCCCGTAGTGCAAAAATGAATATTTGATTTGAAAATTATTTATTTATGTTACAGGGATAAAATATTAATTATGGACTTTTAAATTATAGAAGATAGTAGACATCATTCTCTACTTAACTCTTCTAATAAATTTTTATTTTCGCTGCAGTTGCTGATCTAAAACTTGTTGTCCATACTATTTTATCTGATTTGTTGAAGACTAATGATAAATTATTCTTCATTATCTTAGTCATAATATTCTTTACTGGGCTAGTTGAGCTCACCCTTTTCTTCCATTGTTCTCTTCAGGAAATGAGAATATCGCAGGGACTAATCGAGGGACAGAGTGATAGTCCGAGTTAGAGCAGTAGTAGTCCTCACTATTTTTGAAAAATAGTGTGATAATAATTGTAACTACTGAGGATTGAATTTGAGCATTTATATTTCTTATTATAAATGATATGCATTGAAACTCACAGCTTGTATGGTCGTATTGCTCACGACCTTTTGATATAAAAGATTGTATTTGGATTCTGTACCATGTATTTGGCGACTCAGAATGGGTTGAGTATTGAACCTATTTTGGGGGCGTCACATAGAATTAACCGGATTGTATTTGGATTCTGTACCGCATATCAAAAATTAACCGATAGCTTTGGATGTTTAAAGCCTACGATTCGGCAAAAAGCCTATGTAGCAGTTTATTGTGAGTATTTTTTCGATCAGTAAGTTTATATTACTTCATTACGCTATTATACACTTGCATATCAAGTTTTATTTTTTAAATATGCTCGGAACTCAGTTCCGTTGCCGTTTTTGTTAACTTTTGGTACATTTTAGTACCTAAACGCATTTTATGACATTTCTACAACTTGGATTGATGATCTGCCGCTTCTAATAGATTTTATATACTTGCATCTTCGTTATTAACAACTTCGTCGAACTGGATTATCTTCCCAGTCCGGGTTTGGCTTTTTTTGTATATATTGAACTGTATATATATACTAATTTTTCAATTCTGTCAAGCCCAAATGTCAAATTCGCGGTAGTTTACTGCTTTTATATATATACATATATATGCAACATTCACCATACTAGGTTATCTTTCCAGTACTGGTTTGACTACTTTTATGTCTATATTTAACTATATATATATATATATATATATTTACATTCCAGTTCGGCCAGGATCATTATGCGGGCTTTTTACTGTTTTTGCACCATTCACCATACTGGGTTATCGTCCCAGTCCTGGTTTGACTATTTTGCTGTCTACATTTAATTATAAATATTTATTTACATTCCAGTTCGGCCTGGATCATTCTGTGGCCTTTTTACTGCTTTTATATATATATATATATATATATATATATATATATATATATTTTCGTCCGGGCCTCGGAGTGAAAACCCACTGCCCTTTACTGTTTTTCTATATATATTTCAATTATGTCCAGCCTGGATCATTCCGTGGCTTTTACAATTTTTTATAAATATATATATATATATATATATATATATTTACTTTTCAGTCCGGGCACAGGCGTGAAAATCGATCACCCTTTTTACGCTTTCATATATATATATATATATATATATATTTCAATTCTGTCAAAGCCTGGATCATTCCATGGCTATTTACAGCTTTTATAAATATATATATATATATATATATATATATATATATTTTAATTCTAGTATGGGCTTGCGAGTGAAAATCCATCGTCCTTTACAGTTTTCTTATATATATATTGCTTTACTTATTTTTATTAAATTATTGCTTTAAATATTCATTTGATATGAATAGACATTAACCTTTCTGCGGGCGAACTAGATTTCTTTAAATCTCGCCAACTCTAGCATTCAAACAGTTCAAAATAGGTTCAGACAGAACTTGTTAGGACTACGCATGAGGATGATATTCCTATTTATATAAGATTTGATTATGATCTTAATGAATGAATATGCAAATATATCTACATTGATGAAAGCTGTAAAGTCCTTGAATAGATAATAAGAATATATGTACAACGACTTAGACTGAAATGATCAAATATGTTAGGTTGATCCTACATGAACAAAACAGCTTTGTAAAGTCCTTCAAAAGAAATTATGTACAAGGACTAGAAATAGAAAGATCAAGCTTGTTAGGTTGATCTTATACAATAATAGATAGGTCTGTCTGATCGTCGAGCACTGCACCAGCCTTCGTAGTCTGCCAGGAGAGATAAGGAAGACTCGAGAACTATCAAGGCAGAATCGTAGTTTGCAAGAATAGTAGATCTCGAAGTTCATAGCCTACCAGGAGAGACGAGGCAGGATCGTAGTGTGTCGAGAAGAACTTTCTCAGAACCGTAGTCTGCTGAGGAATTCATGTTTAGAATCGTAGAGACAGCCTGTCTAAGAGCCGACCGAGCGCCTGGCAAAGCTAAGTTAAGAATCGTAGGCCACACTTGAAGTAGTGGAGTCTACTGATCAAATCAGAGGCAGAGATCGTAGTCGAGCCAGATCAGACAAGGACAACAAGTGTTAAGGCAGAAATTGTAGTCTGTCAGTTGATCTGATCTCGGAGTCGTAGTGTCTGCAGAACCAAAGCAAAATCGTAGTCTGCAGAACTAAGGCTTCGACAAGTTATCAGATGCTCACAACGACTAAGAAAGAATCGTAGTGTCAAACGATTCTCAACAGATGAGCACTCCCAGAATATCCAAAGTATGAAGCCTCTGGTTAGAGCTGTAAAGATACAATCTACCTGAAGGAAGTCAGAGAGCACTCACCGAATGGCCTGCATGCAATCAGAAGATTTAAGTACCAACTCAATCAGCGTCTTGATTGAGAAGTGAAGCCATTCAGGAGAAGTCTTCCACAATAAAATCCTAAGAAGACTTCAGATAAAGCGACTGACTAAAGGAAGTCAGCAAGTGCAGTGTCTGTCAAGATAAACAGAAGACAACAATCTTGGGTGTGACTAGGATCGTAGTGCTTACAAGATGAAGAGCTGGAACTGGTGAAACTTGCACAAAGATACTGGCCAACCTATGAAGAACAGACAAAAGTGATTAAGCATGGGTCAGACCATTGATGATAGGTAATACAAGTTATCAGTCCCTAATACAAGTCAAGGAAAGCAAAAGTATTGAAGCAATGCACAAGTGAAGGAAGAAAAGTTCTACATTGCAAATCCAAAGAACTCCTTCAGAATCGTAGTATTGTCTCAGCCAGTCAAGGAGCAGCATTCAACAAGGTAAACTACGATTCAGTTCAAGGTCATCTGCATCAGAAACGTAGAGTTCAATCATCTGAGTATTGAAGCATTGACAACGGTTCAATATAAAGTCTGACATTCGAACGTTGCTGATTAAGAGCATCGATGCAGAAGGACAACTCCTGTGGATTCGAATCAAGGAATCAGAAAGGAGAAACAAAGGTGACTACCAGCCTGACACGAAAAAGTGACATCTCTGAAGTGATAAGTGAGATAGCAGACTGCAGTGTCAGAAAAGTTAAAAAGGGGCTGTCACGTCAAATCAGCAGTCTGCATCAAATAACTCGAGATCTACGAAGCAATTCAAAAAGCTTCCAGCAGAAGAGGATGATCTTTTCCCCTGAACGGTAGAAGATTATTGATGACAAAGTGGCTAAGTTGTTAGCGGCTGACTTCATATTTGAAATTGACTATCCTGAGTGGTTGGCAAATGTAGTCTTAGTCTGGAAGCAGAATGAAAAGTGGAGGATTCTGCATTGACTATACATATCTGAATAAGGCGTACCCAAAGGATTTTTACCCACTTCCACATATTGACCAATATATTAATGCCACGTCAAGGTATGCTTTGTTAAGTTTTATAGATGTTTTTTGGGGATATAATCCAATTTTGATGCATATGGAGGATATCTCAAAGACGACCTTCATCACACATCGGGCGATTTATGCATATAAAAAATGACTTTTGGGCTACTGAACGCTGGAGTAACTTATCAGAGAATGATGAATTATGTGTTCCAAAAATAATTGGGTCGAAGTATGGAGCTGTATGTGGACGATATGATCGTCAAAAATTTATCTATTCGCGAGCATCTGGATGATCTAAAAGATTGCTTTCAGACTGTTCAAGATTATAATATTCTCCTGAATTAAATGAAGTGTACTTTTGGCCTCGAGTCAGAAAATTTCTTGGGGTACTTGGTGAGCAAGCGAGGAATTGAGGCTAATCCGGAGAAAATCAAGGCAATATTTGACATGAAGTCCCCTCAAAACTTCAAGGATGTTTAATATTTCACGGGTCAGATTACTGCATTGAAAAGATTTATGTCTGAATTTGAAAAAAGGTTTTTACCATTTTTTAACACTTTGAAAGGAACGAAGAATGGGAGGACGTTCCAGTAGACTTTGGAGTGTGAAGATGCTTTCCAATGGATTAAGAGATATTTGTCCTCGGCGCCATTATTGATGAAGTTGATCCCTTTGGAACCCTTGTATATATACTTGGCGCCTAGTTCACTGGCTGATGGAGTAGTCTTGCTAAGAAAGGCGAAAGGAAATTAGTTCTCCGTCTACTATGTCAGTCATGTCATTCAGGACGCAGAAACCAGATATCTGAACCTATAAAAGTCCGCATATGCATTTATAGTGGTTAGTAGAAAGCTTCGACACTATTTCTAGGGTCGGTTGATAGTTGTACATATGGATCAACCTTTGAAGAATGTATTGCATAAATCGGACATGTCAAGGTGACTTGCAGCTTGGGCCATGGATTTGACTCGATTTTCTTTAGAATATCATCCCCGAATGATGATAAAAAGTCAGGCATTGGCCGACTTTGTGGTGGAGTTCTCTTCTTTTGAACTTGAACCAACTGATCAACTGAAGGTAGTTGGGGGTTCGATTTCAGACGTTTGGTCGGATCAAACTTCATGGACCCTCTATGTGGATGGGTCATCGACTTCTAATGTCAATGGAGTAAGTTTAATTCTGACAAGTCCAAAAGGGTTCAAGGTGCAACAGGCTATCCGATTCCAGTTCAAAGCGACTAATAATGAGGCTGAATACGAGGCAATTTTGGCTAGGTTGCGTCTAGCTAGAAGTTTGAAGGTTCAACGTTTGGTCATCTTTAGTGAATCTCAGTTAATGGTCAAGTAAATTTCAAGAGAGTATGAGGCACGAGGGGTAAGAATGACCAAATACTTGGCCAAGGTCAAGGATCGAATCCACTATTTTAGTTCATTTACTTTCCAGGGGTAGATCGATCAAACAACACCATTGTCGATGCCTTTTCTAATTTGACTACAACAGAAATGAGTTCTTTTAGGGGTTAGGTATACTTGGAGGTCTTAGATGCCCCAAGTGTTCAGAGGTCATAAGTAGCCGTTGAACCTGATCGTCGGTCGCCATTGAAGCCTGAATGAGTAGCCGAGAATGTTAAGGTTTGACTAGAGTTATCGGAGTTTGATCGGAGAAGACAGTTGTAGTGGAAGAATGAGGCTAGCTCAAGAGACAAATTTAAAATTTGGAATGGTTTGTGTGGCGCTTGATTTGAGTTGTGGGGACTTTTGATGTGATTGGGCGACCTTGCACGTTCTCCAAAGTACGGCGCAGTAATGATGAGGGTGGGGTCAGAGTCTGCACGTGAGAGGAGGTGTGACTTTTGATATTTGTACCTGAATTAAAGGTATTTTTTGTACTTTCTTGTTAAGTGTTTGGTATAACAAGAAAGTGGGGGGCAATATTGGGGCGTAATTTATTGAGCATGACAATTCAGTGGGTCATAGTCTACGTGGAGGGATCTTCCCCACGTAGGAGTCTATTTTGGACAGTGTGAGATCTTTAAGGAATCTAATTAGATTCCTACATACATTTAATTTCTAATTCCTAAGTAAAGAGTCAACATAATATTCGACTTCCTTTCTTTAAGGAAATTATATTCTATCCCACTGTGGTATCTACCATAATGAGGAATTATATTCCAATTCGGGAACAGTGCGTTTAAGGAGATGCACTCATTATAAATATAAGGCTATATCTTAATTTACATGTACTTGATTACTTTTTGAGTACTAAAGTATTATGCCTTTATTGTTAACCTATATTCAGCATGTACTTATTTTCACACCGGAGCTATCTTTCGGCGGCCCAAACCGTCAAATTTTTACGTGTGACTTTGTTTCTGTGTAAAATTGGACGCGTAATTAGTGATTGAACGCGTGGACAAATTTTGCGTTAACAGAAATAATTAAATAGGATTTGGAAGTTTTTATCAATCAAAGTCATTATCTATAGTTCACATGTTCGACTTATCTATGAAATACAACAAAAATCTTCAAGTAATCATTCATGTTAATTCTTGATGAAAATAAATTAACTCAATACGACCAAATTAACTTATTGAATTTCACACACACACACACACATATAATATATATATATATATACACGGTCCGGATCTTAGGCTCATCCAACTAAAAACTCATCCAAGCTCACCCTCCTTTAGCGACGGACCGAGCGACGGTTTGGTCCGTCGCTATATATACAATCGTTGTCTTAGCTTTTAGCGACGGACAACATATAGACGACATTTGTATATATAGCGACGGACCAAACCGTCATCCGGTCCGTCGCGAAAGAGGGGTGAGTTGAGTGAGTTTTTAGTTGGGTGAGCCTAAGATCCTTATCGTATATATATATATATATATAATATGAAGAGACTCGTAGAATAAGAGAGACAAAATAACATTTATACATCCCAATCAAAAAAGAATACGAGAAAAAGGAAAAATAGGAATTGATTTTTCTCAAAACAAACGAGATATATAGAACACAAAAGTAATACATTTTCAGTTTCAAAGTTGATTAGTTCATTTAAATTTTGAAAACAATATTGTAAGTATATCTTTCACTAAATTTTAAATTTATTAATTTTAATGTGTTCCACTCCTTTCATAAAATGAATGTTTCGTTTTAAAAAATAAATATTGCGCGTAAGGCAAGTTAATGTTAATATTTTTTATTTAACCACTGAACTCATTAAATTACAAAATTAACGTTAACACAAATGAAAAATGATATATATTGCAAAAGTTTAGGTTGATTTTTTGATTGTTAATTACGTAGAAGTATTAGTAGTAACCTTTTTGTAGATATGTGTATAATAAGTGGAGTCCCTCCTATAATTTCTATCAATCTCATATATTAATAAATTTCACAATTATAATTCAATATAAATTTATCACAATACATGTCTTATTGAATTAAAACTTCGTTGTTAACATATATTTCTTGATTGTCAGTTACGTAAAAGTATTAATAGTAAACTTTCTGTGGATATGTTTAATAAGTGGGGTTCTTTCTATAATTTCTATCAATCACATGTATTGATAAATTTCACAATTATAATCCGATATAAATTTATCGCAATACATATAAGAACTCGACGTAAATATTTGCTAATTCAAAACACACATCGTTTTCAACTTGTAGTGAGAGGGGCGGGGGGGGAGGGGGGGGGGGGGGGGGGGGAGGGACACACACGCACAAAGAAAATTCCGTAACAACACAAAGTTAGGCTGCTCCAAATCAAGTAGTAAATTGAACCTTGTTCACTTCGGGTACATTAGTTGTCAACTTCACACAATTATATTTGGGAAAATATTGCAAAAAAAAAAGAAAAAAAAAAGAGTTGTGATTCCATTGCCAACTATGACTCATAAAAGTTTCTAGAAATTTTCAAAGGAATAATCTATATAGGTAGTTGGATACCGTACCACAACAACAACAAAAAAATAGAGCAATGTTTCTATAACATAATTTGGGTCACATAAATCTCACATGTACACATATATATTTGCGGACCCTGCATATCACGCAGAGCCCACAATATGCATGTGTGTGTGTGTGAGCATTATGTGACCCAAAATTATGTTATAGTAGATTATTTAAAAAAAGTATCAAGTTTTACTCTCTATTTTAGAAAAAAAGTTTTATCTGCAAAACTTTTAAATATATTAAATATATTTATATTTCATGTTGAATTTTAAAAAAAAACAACAATGATAGAATGAAAATAAAATCATAATACTAACAATAAATATTATTCCATTTATAATACTATTAAAATGAAAATCAATTTAGTTTGTTGATAATATCAGAGTAATATTTGTGTTGTACGAGTAAATACAGATTTAGCGTAATTTTTATGTCTTAGTAATAATTTAAACTTTCAACAATAGTTATTATTTTAATAATATAATTATTATTCTGATATTATCGATTATCTTAATTTATGAAATAAAAATAGTGACTTTTTTTTTTGTCCGGAAAGGAAGTACTTTTCTAATAGAAGAGAGGAGAAGGAAACGAATTGCAGGTGTGAACACAAGAAAATGTCACACTACCTAGGGGTGCTTAAAGTTTTCAGTTTTTTCGATTTTTTACCGAATCGGGCGGTACCGGGACCGGCAGTACCGGTTTTTTTCGGTACCGGTTTGTTCGGTTTTTTTATACTTTTCGGTACCGGTACCGGTACCGGTTCTTAAATTTTTGAATTCGGTAAAACCGAAAAACCGAAATTTAAAATTGATACAAATCATTCAATTTTAATTGATACAGTTAGTCCCAACTATTAAAAATATATGCTATCTAAAATTTCTAGCATGCATGAAATTGTAACTGTATAGATTTTTAAATAAATAAAATAAATAATACTAACACCAATAATAATAATAATAATAATAATAATAAAAAGAAATGGTAGATTACAAAAAGAAATAGTAGATTACAAAAAGAAATGTAGATTATAAAATGAAATGGTAGATTATAAAATGAAATTCTATTAATATAAAAAAAAAATCTTAGTTTTAAAAAAAATTATTAATATAAAAAAAATATTTAATTATTTATTTTTTTGTAGTATAACCGAAAATCGAACCGAAAAAATCGAAATCGACTTTATACCGAACGGGTACCGAAACCGATTTTTCGGTACTGGTACCAGTTCTTGATTTTACGGTATTTTTAATTCGGTACCAGTTCGATTTTTTCGATACCAATTCGATTTTTTACCGATGAGCACCCCGTCACTACCTTAGTGGCTGGAGATTTAGACAAATTGATTTAGAAATAAAGTAGCTTACGTGTGTATTGACCACGAACAGGTCAATCATAGAAACTTCCTTACTTGGGAAAAAAAGTTTTTTTGAAAAATATTTTCTAAAAATCCCTTCCAAATTAGAGTGTAAGAAAATAATTTTTTTTTAAAAAAAGACTATTTCCATTTCTCTAATAGAATCTCATTTAACTTTCATACTAATTAATTTGTAATATCTTAAATTTTAAATTTCAATATGATTTAATTTTTATTTTTGAAAAATAATTTTGTATTTACGTACGTAATATATTTTTAAATACTTTACAAAATTAAATATTACATAAATTAAAATTAAATAAATTTACGTCAATTTTAAATTTACAATTTCATAAATTTCTAAAAGTATCAATTGAAGCTCTCTCTATTCTTTATTTTTGGAAGTGATCAGGGAGTATTTTATATTCAAAACTGGTCATGTAATTAAAATAGCTTTAAATAATTAAGATAAAGGTGGGGAATGTTTTTATATTGAGTACATTTCAGTTATATGAATTGTAGGTAGACCTGACAATTTAGGTTGAGAAGTATTTAGTTAACAAAAATTACTTGAATTTTATTGAATTAGTTAACTAGTTTTTATGTTACGGGTTGATTCAGTTTTAAACCTACATTATGATTACAAATATGAGTTGAAACTAATTTAATTAACTGCACTTTGCACTTACAGTGGCGGAACTATAGGTCGGTTTTTAAGGTTATAGCCCGGCCTAATTTTTTTTTTTTACTAGATATATTATATAATTATGTAGTCCAAAGTAAAAAAGGTTAGAATATCCTTGGTCAGCCAAGCTCAAATGTAAAATTTTAACATTCCTGACTCCGCCTCTGTGCACTTAGGAGCCAATACAGGGAAGCAAAAATTAAATTAATAATGAAATAATAAATAATAATAACATGTGTGTGGTTTTATATTCAAAAGAAACAAAATAATACATGTTACATTTATCTCAGCTTATTTAAAATAGTTTTCAGCACAAGTACTTAAATTAATTTAATTTATTTAAATTTGGCAAAAAATTGGTTGAGAGACCGCATATAATTACATGAGCTACCATACAAAAATAATGTCGCTTTGTTTAATTGAATACACTTACGCAAGAAATTAGTTTAGAGTTTAATTAACTTTTAAAATTTTATTTAAATTAGGCACTACTAAACTTTTTAGTTTCAAACTTGGCTTTATAATTAAAATTAGTTAACTTTTAAAATTTTATTGTATTTAGAATTTATAATTTTACACCAAGGCATTAAAATTTAATCAAAACCCGGAAAAAATCCGTTCTTTTTTGTTATTTTTTTTTCAAAAAAATAATTTTATTTCTATTGATGATATAATGGCACAATATTCATAAATTTAACATCACATTTTCATTAAAAAAAAATTAAAAAAAATTCTGTTGGTTTTATCCTGCTTTGACTTTTCTTGTTCATTGGAGCATTTGTACATGTTATGTTCTTTCTTAATGTGGGTTTTCTGTAACTACATACTAAATTACAAGTTTCAAATATTTGAAGTAATGATATCATACTTAGCCATGTGCAAAATATTAACTAAAAAAATTGTCATTTTTAAACCTTTATTAAAGTATTACATTTTTTAGTTTCAAACTTTGCTTTAAAATTTTAAAGTTAATTTGAGAAATCTATAAATTTAAAGTTAATATTATTCATTTAATTTTTATTACAATAAATGTCATAAATAAAACTCTCTTCATTCCAAAATTAAATATATATATTTTGACTTTTTAGAGTCAATTCGTGAAATCTTAAAACTTAAAAATTGATATAATTACGTTCAAGTTTTGAAAACAACACATGTAAAAATCAGTAGTGTTTTATAGTTAATTTACAATTATTATATTTATTTGTATTAAAATTAAATAATTTCATATCAATTTTTTATAATTCAATAGAAAAACTTAAAATTCAAACTTAAATCAGTAAACAATGTACTCTAAAACAAGGAATTTCTTAACATGTGCCCTAAGGTCACATGCTAAGCACACAGTTCAAGGGAATATTCTTTTAAATTGTGTGTATATTCCCTTAAACTTGGTGCAAATGCAGAAATAAAAGGAATATGTACACAATTCAAGATAATATTTTCTTGAACTGTATGTTTAGCATGTGATGTGCCCTAAGAGCACATGCTAAGAGGATCCCTAAAACAAAACAAAAAATTGTAATGAAATAAGAACATTCTGTCAAAATTTAGTACATTCTAGAAGCCGACATTTACTGATTGAATGTTGTAAGTTTGGGTCCGACCAAGTGGATAATTAATTATAAGTCAATTGCAAATAACAAATTGGTCACGTTTGTTTTGTAGCATGCGTCATACAAAAACAAATTTAATCTTAATAGTCCAATGATCTTATCATCTTATCCAACAAATAATCCCTCCCTTCTAAATAAAATGCTTCATCCCTAAAAACATTAGAGATACAATTTAATTTTTTAAAATTAATTTATAAAATTTTAAATTTTAAAATTAATATAAAATTATTTAATTTTAATATAAATAAATATAACAATTATAAATTAACTATAAAATACTATTGATTATTATTTTTGTTGTTTTTAAAACTTGAACGAAATTATATTAATTTTGAGTTTTAGAATTTCACAAATTAACTTTAAAAAGTCATAATGTATCTCGAATTTTGTAATGGAGGTAGTAACATTTTAAATTAATTTATAAATTTTAAATTTTAAAATTGATAAGAAATTATTTAATTTTAATTCAAAAAATCATAACTTTTGTAAAATAATTAAAAGAGGATATTAATTATTATATTTGTTGTTATCAAAGCTTAAAATAAAAAAAAATAACTCATACTAGTTATAAAGTTTCAAATTTCACAATTTTTTTTTAAAAATCAAAATGTATCCCTGATTTTGAACCGAAAAAATAAATGCAATTTGAATAGGTTTTGATCGGAAGGCGATCTATATTTTGTAATAGTTTAAATAATGTTAGAGGTGGAGGATGATGGTTACATTATGTTAAGGTAATTATCAGCACCACTATGTGGTGGTAATAGGTAAAGTAGAATCTGGTGTTGATGTTGGTGGTAGATAACAGAGGTTGAAGATGGCTAACTCTTTATCTTGTAATGCCAGGAAATTTAAATGTAATATCTTTCTAAATTAATACATGCTTTATTTTTACCAAAAAAAACAAGGCTGAAGTTATGAATTGTGGATTGTGATTTGAGATTATGATTTTTGATTATTAATGTGAAAAAGTTTAAGAGAGAAATAGAAAATTATAAAAGTAATAGAAAATGACGAATCATATGTTAAATTATACATAGGAAATCATGTGAGAAGCAAATCTTTTCTGAGTCACATAATAACTACTCCTTTCGTCCTCAAAAAAATGACTAGAGATATAATTTTTTTTTCTTCAAAAGAATGAATTAAGGTACATAAAGTGACAGATAAGTATGTCATTTAGTGAGGTCCGTTAAGATTATATATAAAAACAGTACTCATCATCCTATATAATTTTGTGAAACCACTAAAAATAAATGTGAAACTTTTTTTGCTCTCATCTACTATACTTTTCTTAATGTGTGAAAATATAATTTATTCATCCCTTTAAGGACGGAGAAAGTATTATTAGAAAGTAAGTTTTCTTTAGATTTCTCCTAATTTCCCCGGTCCAATGGCCCCTTCCTTAGAATCCCCTTTGGGCCGTAACCTAGAATCCAATAAAAAGAAACACGCTACATAAAAAAAAAAAGAGAGTAAGTTTCTCCTAAGTACCCCAAGTTCCCCCACCCCCCGGGCCTAGGGGCCCCTTCCCCAAGCTTCCCCTAAGATTGTAATATGATAGATTGTAGGGATAATTACATATTCTAGTACATTTTTAAAAATAATTACAAAAATAGTATATAGATAAAATAATTACAAAAGTAACACATTTTTACATATTTATTTACAAAATTAGTGCAATTAGGATTCCTTTAATTTAGTTGGGTATTTTAAATTTTAAATTTTAAATATCATCTTCATTGCTCTCGCTCTCGCTCTCGCCATTCTCTATATCTATCTCTCACAGTTCTCTCTCTCTCTCTCTCTCTCAATGTTTCCGACTTCCTTCTTTCTCTCTCTCTGTCCCCTTCATTTTCCTTCTCTCTGTCTCTGCTTCTGAGATTTCTCTCTCTGTTAACGAAATCATTATTTACTTTTTCTCTCCTGTGTACCGGTATAGGTGTTCTTTTATTTTCCTTTCTGTTTATGGAAATACATCTTTCTGGGAGCTTGCTGTAACAATTTTATATATAAAATAATTGTAGTTACGGCTTGGGCAGTGCTGTAATATCTAACGATCTGGAAAGGTGTGAGCATGTAACAAAGGTGGGACTTCATTTAATTTAAATAACATTTACCATCCATCTGCAACAATAGGCATACAAACCAGAGGTTGGAGATGATCAAGTTCTGTTTGCGTTAAATGTCTCCTTAGCTGTTCTGCAGGCTCTTCAATCAGGGATTGTCTGGATCAACTGCTTTCAACCATGCTTCTGTCAAGCTCCATGGGGTGGGAAAAAGCGTAGTGGTTTTGGGCGTGAACTAGGAGAATGGTAATATAATTATTGGCACACAGTTGTTGTTGATATACTTAGATTAGGAAAAGACCAATTTTTTTATAGTGCATTTGGTAATCAAACCTTCATACCAAGGTAACCAAACCTTCATCCCAAAGGTTACCAATCCACATCCACACCTGCAGTTTTTTCATAATGCAGTTGGTAACCAAATCTTCATACCAAAGAAACCAAACCTTCATACCAAAGTAACCAAACCTTCATACCAAGGTAACCAAGTCAGTTTTAGTAGGTTACCTTCATAGTGCAGTTGGTAACCAAACTTTCATACCAAGGTAACCGAACCTTCATACCAAGGTAACCAAACCTTCATAACAAGGTAACTAAACCTTCATACTAAGGTAACCAATCCACTTTCACATTTGCAGTTTTTTCATATTGCAGTTGGTAGCCAAACCTTTATACTAAGGTAACCAATTCAGTTTTATTAGGTTACCAATTTATTTTGAATGTGATGCAGCTGGTAGCCAAACCTTCATGCAGTTGGTAGCCAAACTTTCATACCAAGGTAACCAATTCAGTTTTATTAGGTTACCAATTTATTTTGAATGTGATGCAGTTGGTACTGAAACCTTTATGTAGTTGGTAGCCAAACCTTCATACCAAGGTAATCAATTCAGTTTTATTAGGTTACCAAGTTATTTTGAATGTGATGCAGTTGGTAGCCAAACCTTCATACAAAGGTAACCATTTCAGTTTTATTAGGTTACCAATTTTATTAGGTTACCTTCATAGTGCAGTTGATAACCAAACCTTCATACCAAGGTAACCAAACCTTCATACAAAGGTAACCAATCCACCTCCACACTTGCAATTTTTTCATAGTGCAGTTAGTAGCCAAAGCTTCATACCAAGGTAATCAATTCAGTTTTATTAGGTTACCAATTTATTTTGAATGTGATGCAGTTGGTAGCCAAACCTTCATTCAGTTGGTTGTCAAACCTTGAGACCCAGGTAACCAATTCAGTTTTATTAGGTTACCAATTTATTTTGAATGTGATTACTTCCGGTTTACTGAGATCGACTCCTCATCAACCAAGAAAAGCTCCCATCTGATTTCCAAAAACATATATATATATATATATATATATATATATATATATATATATATATATATATACACACATTAGTAGTATAATATTGCCAAAGATTCCAAGTCGTGACTCTTCTATCTCATGCCAAGTTTCCCAACAGAGTCCTTTTGAAGCCATCTCTTTCACTTTTAAGACTAAAGAATTTATCATCATTTTGCAGAGCCTGATGGTGAAGGAGGAGGTGAAAAAATCCAACAAGAAAAAGAGAAACATGAAGAAGAGAATTGTGTGGAATAACTGGGCGCAACGAAAACTCAGGGCGCGGCGGCGGCGGAGGAAGGATGCGGCGACAGAGGAAGGACGCGGCGGCGGCGGAGGAAGATGACGAGGGAGGAAGATGACGAGAAAATTATATTTTTTGGTTTTCCTCCTTTTGATTTGAATTTTGAATTATAGATTAGTTTTTTGTTGTTAGATCCCAAATATTTGAATTTAAATTATTAATTATAGCAGTTATTTCTCCTTGATTTTAGGTTTCTTTATTAATGTGAATTGCGTTAGTTTTGTAATTATTTTGTTGATGTACTGTTATTGTAATTACTTTCTAATTGTTGTATAGTAATGTAAAGGACCCTAGATTGTAATCCCCCCTGACCCAATGGCCCCTTTCTTAGGTTCTTTCTTAGGTTTCCCCTAGGTTGTATCTCTAGAATTGAATTGTAATAGAATAAGTTCTAAATAATAATAAAAATAAATAAATAAATATAGAATAGGTTCTCAATGAAAAAAACACAATCTCATATCCTTAGGTTCCTCCTTGAGACGTATCCCTAGAATACAATTACAATTTCATATCTCCAATCTCTCACCGTATCCTTAGACATATTTATAGGCTCCCTAGAGTCGTATCTCTAAAATTGATTATAATATTTTTAGCTGGGTGGAAGCTGGCGGCAGGATTTACTTAACTGAATACACATAATTGGGATCTCAAACCCAGACATAATTGGTTCTTCCCAAAATGCTTTGAGGCGCAACAGTTGACTAGACATATAGGGATAAAGCACTATTTTGATCAGGACGACAAGAGCGGTACCAAGTTGAGGCAAACTTTGAATACTAGATATGATCTCAAAATAATAGTGGTCAAGGTCGGCTAGTGAGACGAGTCCTTAAAAAAAAGAAACACAATTTCATATGGGGTGAAAATTGTCACATATGCATTTTTCTAAAATCTATCAACGACAAAAGTGAATCACAATAATAATAATAAAAAAATAAATAAACAGTTAATGACTAAAAATTAGTGAATAATGCTAGGGGTCCAAATTTTTTGTCTCAAATGCTTCTGAATGACATGTCATTGAATATTTTAATGATATTTTAAGGCAAAATCAATTATTGGGAAAAGTGCACCTAAAATAATCCCAATTCTAAGAATTACCTTTTCCTTTTTGTGCAATTAAATAAGAAATTAACAAACCCAATAATGAGAACACCATCAATAAACAAGATATAAAATTTAACGTGAAAAACCCTTAAAGGGAAAAAACATAGGTCGAACTCCGAATATCCACACTAATAATGGGCCTACAATAATCCTCCCAAGTTTTATGCCCTAAAACTTGAAGTTACACAAAAAATTTAGAGAATACAAATTTACCTTTAATTAGATTGAGAAACCTAATTAACTTCACCACAAAAACACCCCAAGAAATAAAGTCTTCAATCTTTTAATTGAACGGAGCAACAAACTATAATCCTCTTAATTTATTCTTTCGGCACTTTCTTGCTACCGAGTTTCTCTCATATTAATAATAAGACTCCCTCATAGACTTATTTATAGTACTCTTCTTAATCCACTCCTATGATGGATTAGAAATCATTTATTCTCCTACTCAAATTAGGGATCACATCTCCTTGTCTTAGTCGCCAATCAATCTAACAAGTAAATCATTTTTTAACTTAGATTCCTTTCATGGGTGAGGACCCGCACCCAATAATCTCCCCCTCCGAACCCATAAGAGGAGGGAGCACTAACCAGAACTCCTCACTCAAAGTTAATTCCAACGAAGTGTTGGGTCAACTCAAACTTTTTGGAATGTTCAACTATCTTCATATCCAGCTTTGTCTCATCGGCATGGTTCTTCTAGATGGAAGGATCCAACTTAAACTTGACAGATTTTTGCTTGCCAAATTCTTTCACAATCTTTTTGTACCGTGACTGCGAGCTATCACTTTCCTTCTTCACTTTTGGTACCCATTTAAAGCGAAAGGTACTCCTTTCGTGGTTCTCATGCAAGGTTTTTCTCTCATCTTGCACAACTTTGCACCACATCTTTTTACGCTTAACTCTCCCATCTTCAACACCTATCACGTGCGCCCGCATCGTGTAAAGAGTGTCTACCTTCTAAACTCTAGTCACTGCTAGAGATCCTTTAGTGATTTTCCACTGACTTTCTCTAAAGTAACAATTATAACCATACTCACCAAGCTTACCAGTATAGATCAAATTAAGGTGGATATCTTGAACATGTCTGACTTCTCTAAGTATCAACTCGTAACCACTATTAATTTCCAATGCCGATAACCTTAGATGCACTTCTGTTTCCCATTTGTACATAGCCAAAAGTACCACTAGTATAGGATGTGAAGATCTTACCACGTGAAATAGTATATAACGAAGCACCTGAATCATTAACACAATCATTCACATAACACTTCGGTTTACTATCATAAACAATGGTCACATCAATGTCGGATAGATACACAATCGAGTCCTTATCTTCATCTTTTTTCTTAGACTTTCCCTTCCTAAAAAATCTGCACTCTCACCTTATGTGACCCGGTCTCTAGCAGTGAAAACAAATGATCTATTTTTTATTTTCTATCTTTGGAACTTTCCCTGAATTTTTCGTCTTTAGGGGAGCTTCTGTAACTATTGTGAATATCGTTTAGCCTTGTTTAGGTTTATGAATAATTATCGAATAAAATGAAGTTTTTATGGATACTATTATGTGTTATGTGATTAAAAGTTGAATTATGACCTAGATTATGTGTTATGTGATTGTGCATAAGTGTTTTTGTTTCGTACAAAAAATAAAATTTTTCGAGAAATAATGCGAAAACATTATTCATAAAACGCAGAAAACGCTTTTTCATTTTTTTTTTTTCTACTTTTCGAATTATGTCATAGCTTTTATTCGAAAAATAGAGACGTAATCTCTATTTAAAAGTATGAAAAGAAAAGGTTAACTTTTTAACTAATCGGAAGATTTAGAAAATCTAAGTAATTGTTAGCTCAATTGTTAAGCTATTGAGAGTCCAAGAGGAAAGTGTTAGGAGGCCCAAGTAATTATTATATGAGGCCCAATGTAAGCCCAAATTAACCAAGCCCAAACCATGATCCAAAACTTGAGAAGTCAAGGCTTGGTCAAGGTGATAGCAAATTAAGATGAAATGAAAACAAAACAAAAGCAAAAAGGGAGAAATAAGGAGGGGGTACCCGACCTAACCATGTGGGAGCAAAGTGGAGGGCTTGCAAACTTTCCATAAAAGGAAAAAGTAGTGCCTAAGCTTGCTACATGCCCCAACCCCAAAAGTCTTAGTTTTCATCATTTGTTCTAACTGTGGTTATCCTAATTGGTGGTTGATTAAGGTCTAACCCTAGGGGAGCGTTAGTAAGAGTTGAGAAGTTGAGGGGTTTTACTAGTGAAGACCCTAAGCTAAGTGACCAATTTGTAAGGGTAGTGCAAGAGTTTTTTTATATAAACTCTCATCCATCATCCATTCTAAGTCTTGGTCATTTATGCTAAGTAAGAAAGAAACAACAAGAGCTTAAGAGATAGAGAAAAGAGAGAGATAGAGTGGATATATATTAAAGGAGCAAGGAAGGAAGGGAGCTAGCAATCTTTGATCAACAAGAAAGAAGAAAAACTAAGAAGGTAAACCTAAAAACCTAACTCTTAAAATCATTTCAAGCTTTATGTATTATATTGTTTGGTTAGTTGTTGTTGTTGTTTGATGCGGATCATAAAGGATCCAGATGAATGAGGATGTTGTCGTGGTTTTATGTTTAAATCACCGGTAATATGCATGAAAATTGAATGAAAAACTAAAACAAAACTTATGCATAAAGGATGGTCGAAAATTTTATAGTAGACTGTTAATTGGACTAGAGTAATTCTTTGTCCGCAAGCTGTTTTTAAATTCTAAAAATAAGGAAATATGTATACATGAATTATGAAAATAATCCAAGAGTAAATATCAACTATAACAAAGTTATTACGAAATTTTTAGTAAAGTATGTAAAATGGTAAATCCTTAGGCTGGTATGACTTTCGGGCCAATTTTGTGGTTTATTAATGCTTTCGAAAATTTTTGATTTTCTAGGGGTTTAGTAGAGCATAGAATAGGTGAGTCGTAGGATCAAGAACGATCTTAATTTGAATTCTGATGAGTAGGTTACGAAGTGTTGAACTATAGACGTTAGAATCGTATATTAACAAAACCTAGGCCACGAAGGATTTTTGAGCCACTGGTTTGACTTGTTAATGAAATTGAAAAATTATGGCCTTTGGGGGCTTTTTAGTTTATGTTATAAGCAAGAAAATCGCTTAAGGGTGGACTCATTTTGATGTCGGATGAACGAGTTATGAATCTCGAAAGTTTAAGCATCAAAACTGAAAAATTCAAGAAAAAGCTAGAAATAGGTTCTGTATTTGAAGTGTTGCAGTGCATGGTTGGAGCGCCTCGGCGCATGGCTAGCAGCGCATGACTTGAAGTGACGTGGCACATGTGTACAGCGTTCGCGCGGCGTGGGGTATGGGTGTGTGGTGCGCGCAGGCGAGCCAAGGTTGCTAGGCGTTGGGGTTTGGCTGTCTTGGTTTGCAGCCAGGTAGTGTCACGGGTGTGTCACAGTGCCGTTTCGCAACATCGTGCCATGTTGTGATGTTTTGTTGGGTAGTTCTAATTAGAGCCTATGATGTAAAATGAAAGTAAACCAATAGAGAGGGTCGATATATAGGTCATGTCGTTTCTGAATGCTGCGACGCCGAGAAGTGGTTTTGAAGTTTCGTCGCGTCGTTTAAATTATAAAATGCGAGCAACATAGTATGAAAAATAAAGTAATGTCAACCAATAATTGACATCATTATGTGGCTAATTGGTATGTGAATGTGAACTTAATTGTGTAGGCTATTTGAAGAGCAAATTTTCGTAGCTTATAAAAAACGATTAAGGTAAATTTTTAACTCTTGTTTAATTTTTATAATTGAGCAAGTTTTTCTACATTCATTCGAATATGTTCTTATAAATGTTTTATGAAGTTTTGAAGTTCTAATTTACACAATGTTTATATATTGTGTGAATTTCAAAGTTATGCAAATCTTTTAGTAGTTGTACAAGTTGTTTAGTTATGCGAAGTTTTAGATTGTTAAAACTTTAAAGTTCTGTTATCCATGAACTATTTAAGAATGTCGATGCCATTAGTTCCAGCTAGATAGATATTGAAATCTTTTGTCAATTCGATGAAAGATTATTGATGTTAAGTAGAGCAATCCAAACCAAATTATTTTGGTACGGATTCTGAAGTAACTTTGAGATTGAGAAACCCTAATATTGAGGGAGTTTTTAGTCGGATATTCCGGCAAGGCCCTGAAGTGCCTAAACAAATGCATATAGTCGATTAAAATAGATTGTTATAGAACATAGGGTACAATAGGCTGATCACCTAACGTGCTCGTAAGCATGACGATTTACAGTTGAATTACTGTTTAACCTTTATGAAAAGAAAAAAGGTATTGGTCTTATGACCACTCAACATGCATAATCAATATGTCGTTTCAAAAATGTTGAACGAAAGAAAGTATTATTCCTATTTTTTCGAGATCTTTCACAACTATTATTCAGTTATTGAAGTGTTAGAAGAAAAAGATGATATTATTCTTGATTTTGTTGTTTATATAACTGTTATACTTGTTGAGCAATTAAATACTCATCCTCGCTTTAAATTAAATGTTTTCAACAAAGTCAAAATGGATAGAAGGTTCCTGTAAGTACAAAGGGAAAGTAAAAATGAACGAGTAGGAGATGTTGTACTTTATTTGTAATAATTTAGTACTGATGTAATATTATGAGATAATATTATTTTTAAAGATGTAAAGTTCTTAGAACTTTGGATTTAGAGCAAGATTTATTGTAATAATTTTGTAGTTAAATTTATGTCTTTAAGATTATGATTGAATAGGTAGTACCGTAGAGCACCGAACCCGGGTTTGAAGGTACCTGAATTTGGGGGCGTCACAACTTTTAATCTCTATATTTCTTCCCCTACTATGCACGACAAAAACTTGTGACTTAGCACTAGTCATTACTGTATTTCTTCGCCTTTGTTCCTCGTTGAAAAAATTGTATAGTCAGCATACTATTGGGAGTGGAGTTACTGAACGACATAACCAGTGTCTCCCAACTATCAGCCTAAGAGCTTAACAATAACAAAACCTATATCTCATCGTCAATAAGCATCTTCATCGTACTTAACTGATTTATCAAACTCTGAAAATAACTAAAATTTTCTGCAATGGAGTTTCCATCTTTGAACTTAGAATTCACAATCTTTCTAATCAATATAGCTTTATTCTGTGTAGTCTTTCCTTCGTACATGGACTTCAATTTCTTCCAGAGAGCATAGGCTTTAGATTCCGTGGTAACATGATGAAACACACTTTGATCAATTCACATTCTGATCACATTAAGAGTCTTTCTGATCATCTTATTACACTGCGCGTCACTCTTGTTTTTGGGCTTGACTCCTTCATTCTCAAGTGGCTCGTTCAAATTCTTGTTGTAAAGTAAATATTCCATTCTTGACTTCCAAATTGCATAATTGGAAGTCTTGAGTTTAATCATGCAAATTATTTGGAATTGCATATTCAAATTTGATGTTGAAAGTAAATATATATGCTTATGTGTAAAGTCCTTCAGAGAATTGATGTACAAAAACTTAGATGATACATCAAAATTGTTAGGTTGATCTGTGCTTTAATGTTTATCATTCTGTAAATGAATGTATAGAAGAAAGATCAAAGCTGTTAGGTTGATATATTTTTGAGATGTAAATGTTAGGCCTCAATAGATTCGTAGTTTGTCGAGCTAGCCAGAACTTTGCAGAAGCCAAGGTAGAATCGTGGAGTATCGAAGAAGTCATTTCAGAAACGTAGTCTGTCTTGGAAGCCACACTCAGAATCGTGGAAATGATCCGAGCGCCTGCCGAGCCAAGTCAAGAATAGCAGTCAGCTCTCGAAAACGTGGAGTCTACAAAGCAAGCAAGTTGTTCATAGCTTTGTGTTTTTGAGCAATTCTTGCATACTAGAATAGGAATATCTCTATTTGCCCTGTGTAACCATTGAGAACGGTAGTTAAAGACCCTTAGTCTAATTATTTTCACCATAGGAATATTGTGATTTATTTAGCTATGGGATTGCATTTGACCATCGAAAGAGGCTTATGTACACCATTAGTTCTCGGTTAACCATTCTTGTGGGTCATTAGTTAATTTGGAGAGTTAGGAGATTAAACAACGCGTTAGGGGAGTTGTAATCCTAGTTTGCCTTATTTGAATCTACTCTTTCTCTCATTTACTGTTTTAAATCATTCTAGGATTAACAAACCATTGATTATCAACTATTTATATAAGATTGCAATGGCATGTTTAGTGCTTGAATAGTATTTAATACTTAGTCCTTGTGGGTTCGACACTCTACTTCTATCACTACATTACTTATTTGATCGCGTATACTTACGCGTGTTCATTGATCGCGTTTGTTACCAACAAGTTTTTTGGCGCCGTTGCCGGGGACTTAGTATTATTTGTCGTTCAATTCTAAGACTAATTCATAACGATCTTGCTTTAAACTGATTCATCTGTTTAATCTTTCTCTCAGGTACTTCTTGACTGTGTATGCCACCTCGTCGGGACCAAAATAAAACATCTCCTGTTCCCGAAGGTTCCAGAACTGGCAGAAGACTTAAGAGGGACAGAGCAAGGGAGAAACCTATCCCTGTTATAATGGCTGAGGAAATGAGGAAAACCCTTGGGGATTATGCTATGCCTCATGTTGGAGATATCCAAGCAAGTATACTCCAACCGGCAATTCAAGCTCACAACTTCAAGATAAAGCCGGGTACCATTCAAATGATCCAAAATAATGTCCAGTTTAGTGGGATTCCCAATGATGATCCCAATGATCATTTGATGAATTTCTTGGAGATCTGTGACACTTTTAAAATTAACCGAGTTTCCGAGGATGCAATCCGACTCAGATTGTTCCCGTTTTCTCTTAGGGACAGATCAAAGAGTTGGTTACATTCGCTTCCTGCAGAGTCTATCACTACATGGGCCGACATGGCTGATAAATTCATGGCGAAGTTTTTTTCGCCAGCAAAGACTGCAAGGCTTAGAAGCGATATCACCTCGTTCAAGCAACTCGATTCAGAAACTCTCTATGAGGCATGGGAGCGCTTTAAGGATTTGTTAAGAAAATGTCCACATCACGGATTGCCCGAATGGCTTCCAGTCCAGACTTTTTATAATGGAGTGTCGGGAGCTATTCGTTCGAGCATTGATGCGGCATCCGGAGGAGCATTTATGTCAAAGCACCACACGGATGCTTATAATCTTGTGGAGACAATGGCAGCTAATAATTATCAATGGCCAAATGATAGGCAAGCGCCAACAAAGGTCACTGGGGTGTATGAGGTAGACATCGTGACTGCATTGTCTGCACATATTGCAGCATTAACAAAACGGTTAGATGGAATGGGGGTGCAAATAGTACAAAGTGTTGCTCCATTATGTGAATTATGTGTGGGAAGTCACTCAACCGATCAATATGCCATTAGCCCCAAGGCAGTGTAATTTGTATCCAATTACGGGCGGCCTCAGAATGCTAATCTTCCTACTCATTATCACCCAGGATTGAGAAATCACTCAAATTTCTCATGGAGCAACAACAACCCAGCTCAAACTTCTGCCCCCAGACCTCCATATACAAATCCTCCTGGTTTCCAACAACAACTTCAACAACAACAAAATCATCATCATCAACAACAACAACAATAATATCAACAACATCAACACTTACCACAAGCACAACAAAACCATCCACCACCACAACAACAAGGATTTTATCGACTCCCACCTCCTCAAGAGAGAAATTCAAGTTTGGAAGATCTTCTTTCCAAATATATTGCTCAGAGTGAATCAAGGAGCAATAACCAAGAGGCTTCTATTAGGAATCAAGAGGTTTCTATTCGAAAGCTTGAGGTGTAAATGGGACAGATGGCTACTGCTCTGAATAGTCGTTTTGTAGGCACATTGCCTAACGACACAGATGTTAATCCTAAACGGGATGGTAAAGAGCATTGCAAAGCAGTTACTTTGAGGAGTGGTAAACCATTGGTGGAGAAAAGAGATGAAACTTCGACCGTGCCACCAGCGATTACTGAAGAGGAAAGTAATGAAGAACTACCTTATGACAAATCTAAGGAAGAGGAGAAAGTGCCCGAAGAAAGCATAGCACCAACTCTTATTGCTGTTAATAAACCAAGCCATGTGCTTCCACAAGTGCCTTTCCCTCAACGTTTACAAAAACAGAAGCTGGATAAGCAATTCTCCAAGTTCTTGGAGATCTTCAAGAAACTCCACATTAATATTCCCTTTGCAGAGGCCTTGGAGAAAATGCCCAGTTATGTTAAGTTTATGAAAGACATCTTGTCAAAGAAGAGAAAAATGGGAGATTATGAGACGGTGGCTTTAACTGAGGACTGCAGTGCTATTCTTCAGAACAAAATCCCTCCGAAGTTAAAGGATCCGGGCAGCTTCACTATTCCATGCACCATTGGAGAACAATTTATCGGGAAAGCTCCTTGTGATCTTGGGGTGAGTATCAACCTTATGCTTCTTTCTATCTACAAGAAGTTGGGACTAAATCAGGCCAAGCCCACAAGTGTGACTTTGCAATTGGTCGATAGATCTCTTACTTACCCGAAGGGGATTGTGGAAGATATTCTTGTTAAGGTGGACAAGTTCATCTTTCCTGCGGATTTCATCGTCCTGAACTTTGAAAAAGATAGGGAAGTCCCGATAATATTGGGCATACCATTTTTGGCTACAGGAAGAACGCTTATTGATGTGCAGAAGGGGGAACTTACCATGAGAGTACAAGACCAGGAAGTCACTTTTAATGTCTTCAGGTCAATGAAGTACCCTGCTGCCTCCGAAGATTGTTTCAAAGTTAGTATGGTGGATGAAGCTGTGGAAAAGGTGTTTTCTAAAAATTATTGTGTTGATCCGCTTGAAGCTAGTGTGACGGGTGTCTGTAATGAGGATAAGGCCACCCATCTCGAGTGTGCTAAATGGTTAGATGCTAACCCTACGCCTAGTTATTTCAAGCGTCATTTCGAATCTTTGGATGCACAAGGAGCATCAACTTCTGGATCGAATCCATCTATTGTTGAACCTCCTTTTCTTGATTTAAAGCCTTTGCCAAGCCATCTGAGGTATGCCTATCATGGGGAGTCATCGAACTTGCCTGTTATTGTATCTGCATCTTTAAATGAAGCACAAGAAGAAAGGCTTATACAAGTGCTGAAGACATACAAAACAGCTTTGGGGTGGTCAATTACTGATATTAAAGGCATCAGTCCCTCTTTCACCATGCACAAAATCCTCCTTGAGGAGGGATCCAAGCCGTCCATTGAGCACCAGAAGCGGTTAAATCCAATTATGAAGGAAGTGGTAAGGAAAGAGATTATCAAGTTGTTAGATGCAGGAATTATCTACCCCATCTTGGACAGTCCTTGGGTGAGCCCAATTCAATGCGTACCCAAAAAGGGTAGCATGATGGTAGTTACTAATGAGAATAATGAGCTCATTCCCATACGAACCGTGACCGGGTGGTGAGTGTGTATGGACTACCTCAAGTTGAATAAAGCTACATGTAAGGACCACTTTCCACTTCCCTTTATCGACCAAATGCTGGACAGACTTGCGGGACATGAATTTTATTGCTTACTGGATGGATATTCGGGCTATAACCAAATAGCTATCTCACCCGAAGGTTAGGAGAAAACCACATTCACGTGCCCTTATGGTACATTTGCTTTTCAAAAAATGTTTTTTGGGTTGTGTAATGCTCCTGCTACGTTCCAGAGGTGCATGATGTCCATTTTTTACGATATGGTGGAAAGAACTGTTGAGGTGTTTATGGATGACTTCTCAGTCTTCGGGAAGTCTTTTGAAGTTTGTCTGACCAATCTGACGGAAGTATTGATGAGGTGCGTGGAAACAAATCTGGTGCTAAACTGGGAAAAGTGCTACTTCATGGTCAATGAAGGAATTATTTTGGGACATCGAGTATCGGCAAGTGGAATTGAAGTTGATAAAGCCAAGATTGATGTGATAGAAAAACTTCCTCCTCCAACCAATGTAAAGGGAGTCCGGAGTTTCTTAGGACATGCTGGGTTTTATAGGCAGTTTATTAAAGATTTTTCCAAAATTACTAAGCCGCTTTGTAGCCTATTGGAGAAGGATGTACAGTTCACTTTTGATAAGGCATGCTATTCTGCTTTCGATGATCTTAAGCAAAGGCTGATTTCTGCTCCCATCGTGATAGCCCCAAATTGGGAGTTACCATTCGAACTAATGTGCGATGCAAGTGATTATGCAATTGAGGCTGTGTTGGGGCAAAGAAAGGATAAAGTGTTCCATACCATCCACTATACCAGCAAAACCTTAACTGATGCTCAGCTTAATTGTACCACAACCGAGAAGGAGTTACTGGCAGTAGTATATGCATTTGACAAGTTCAGGGTATACCACATAGGAACTAAGGTGATAGTATACACTGATCACTCGGCAATCAAATACTTGATATCTAAGAAGGATGGAAAGTCGAGATTGATTAGGTGGGTTCTTCTTCTCCAGGAATTTGATCTGGAGATCCATGACAGGAAGGTAACAGAGAATCCCGTTGTGGATCACCTCTCCAGACTCGAGAATCCAAATCACTTAGGGGCTCATGAGGCTGAGATTAATGACTTCTTTCCTGATGAATAATTATATGCTGTGCACACTGTGGCACCATGGTATGCGGACTTTGCCAATTATGTCCCTTGTGATGAGCTTCCTCCCAATTTGAATTACCAACAGAGGAAGAAATTTCTTTATGATGCTCGAAACTATCTTTGGGATGAGCCATTTCTGTTTAAACAATGCGCTGATCAAATTCTAAGGAGAAGTCTTCCAGAAGAAGAAATGGAAGGTGTGCTTCACCATTTTCACTCCTCCCACTATGGGGGACATTTTGGTGGACAACGAAAAGCTGCGAAGGTGCTTCAGTCTGGGTTCTATTGGCCATCCTTGTTCAAGGACGCTTATGCATATGTATCGCGATGCGATAATTGCCAAAGAGTAGGAACCATTTCGAAGAGGCATGAAATGCCTTTGCAGAACATTCTGGAAGTCAAATTATTTGATGTCTGGGGGATTGATTTCATGGGTCCATTCCCGTCTTCATTCAACAATCTCTACATCTTAGTTGCAGTGGATTATGTTTCGAAATGGGTTGAAGCTGTTGCCTTACCCACAAATGACGTTAAGGTTGTCCTCAATTTCTTGCGAAAGAATATTTTTACCCGGTTTGGAACACCGAGGGCAATCATAAATGATGAAGGATCGCATTTCTATAACAAATATATTTGCAGCCCTCCTTGCCAAGTATGGGGTCTCCCATAAGATTGCTACAGCCTACCATCCCCAGACTAGTGGGTAGGCTGAGGTGTCCAACAGAGAGGTAAAACGGATTCTTGAAAAAGTTATCAATTCGAACCGCAAGGATTAGTCAAAAAAGTTAGATGATGCATTATGGGCGTACAGAACGGCCTGTAAAATGCCCATTGGGATGTCCCCTTATACATTAGTTTATGGTAAGGCATGTCATCTTCCGATGGAATTGGAACATAATGCATACTGGGCCATTCAGAAGCTCAACTTTGACATGGATGCAATAGGAGAGAAGAGATTGTTACAACTAAACGAATCGGACGAGTTCCGCCTTCAAGCGTATGAAAACGCTAAGTTGTATAAGGAGAAGACCAAAATATGGAATGACAAAAAGATTGTCGAGAGAGAATTTGAAGAAGGGCAGAATGTGCTACTATTTAACTCCAGATTGAGATTGTTTCCCGGGAAGTTGAAATCCCGTTGTTCGGGCCCGTTTAAAATTGTAAAGGTATTCCCACATGGTGCTATTAAAGTTGCTGATCCAAATTCAGAAAGGACTTTCAAAGCAAATGGACAGCGGCTCAAACATTATTGGGGTGGAGACGTCGACCGTCAGATGACGTCGGTTACCCTTACTGACCCGGTCTGATATGGGGAAAATAGTCAAGCGATCGACTTTAAAGCAAGCGCTTGGTGGGGAGGCACCCCCATCTCAGTATCCATTTCTATCCCTTTTTGTTTTTATTGATATATTATATTGTTCATACTTTAATATAATATAGAAGTTATTAGGTGACAGTAGTGTCGTAGGTAAAATAATATGCGGCTGTACAGTTGAGTGGTTGCCTTAAGTTTTCTTTTGATTGCTGGTGTTTAGTGTATATTATTGCATTTTGGAATAGGCTGTGCTGTTGATGTTTAAAAATTTTTACCTGATGTAGGGCCAGCGCTGCAGCGCCACCATAGGCCTTGAAGCCGGCGTCGCAGAGCTAGGATGTTTCAGATTCCCTGCATAGGTAGCGCCGCAGCGCCATTGTCCCATAGATAACCCTGTATACCAAGTGTTGCAGTGCCTCTCACAGAGAAAATTTTAGCGCCGCAGCGCCAGAGTCATTTTTTTTAAAACAGCCGTTTTCATCAGTTTTTAACATAACTGCCGAATTTGATCAGCCCCTCCCCTTATTTCTCTATATAACAGACACCCCTCCATCTTTCTATTCTCCTCTGCAAACACAAGTCTCTTAACCAATAGTGTGCACATTTGTGAGTATAGATTGTAATTGGATTCTCCATCATTTCAATTTTATCTAAAGCAAAGGTATGAATGTTCATTATGCTTTCTCCAACCATTTTAATTTCAACAGACTTCTTCTTTCTTCTTCATTTTGTTGGGGATTGGTATATGTATGAATTGTGATTTCCACTGATGGAAATTGGCTAGATTTCTATTACAAACAATACTATTTTGTTAGGTTTTTAATTGTGCACACCACGTGTTTGATAAAATGCCTAAGAGAGTTTTTGTTTGTTTTTGGCCTAATCTTAACATGATTTTGGTTGAGTTTTGTGTGGTTTTCAGTAGCACTACGATAATGGCCTCTAAGCGTCAAAGGACCGAGGGAAGCACTTCGTCATCTGTGCAAAAATGGGACAAAGTCAAATTTGCTACGGAGGAGGCATGGACAAAGTATAATTCCTCCATAGTAGGGAAGGTGTTAGTGCCAGAAAGAGGATTCCAGCCCGAGCCTAACGTCGACGGCGAGCTTTGGGCTATGATTGTGCAAAAATAATGGGTCCGTTTCACGGAACCGCCTGAGCCAGCCATCATTGCTTTAGTTCGGGAGTTTTACGCCAACGAGAAGTCGGAGGGACCTCCGGAGGTTATTGTCCGAGGAAAGAAAGTGTCTTACCACAGGGACATCATCCAGACTTACTTCCAAATGCCAGATATTGGACGGGACTACCTTGCTTAGGGGATGCAGGAATATAGCCTTAATGAAATGGTCAGAAGGCTGTGCAAACCAGGGACAACCTGGAAGATAAACCAAAACACAGGGGAAAAGACAAATTTCCCCCAAAGCGCACTTAGCCTTTATGGGAAAGCTTGGTACAGTTTCCTCTATGCCAACCTCATGCCCACACTCCATATCAGTGATGTCACCAAAGACCGGGCAGTGCTCATGTACACCGTTGTCAAAGGGTTAGAGGTGGATGCTACTGTTATCATTCAAGAATCTATTCTTTATGCTGTTAAAGGCAGCACCACCGGAGTGATAGTAGTGTGCATACAAGCCAATCATGTATGATGATAAAGCACATACTTTGTAAACAATCTTATTTATTTATTAATAAAATATTCATTTAAGGCATTTAATTATCTACATGGTGCTATTTTTATAATATGTAAATAACCCATAGTTTTAAGCAATGCTTTTAGAATCATGATTAGATCATGCTAATGAGATCTAAATTCTTAAAAAGCTTAAAAACTAAAATAGTTCCCAATTGTGGGATTACTAAAATAGGGATTAGTAAATCCGGATAGATTGGTACATATGTTGCTTGCTCATTAGATGAGGATGACTGATCTCATGGTCAATTTTGTGGAGACACTAAAGCAAGTATGTAGGTGCTTATTGGAGAATAAGTTCATTGAACGTGACTCGCTATGAAATACCTAATGGAGTTTTACTCGCCTGTCAATAGGAATTCCTAATGTGATAGTAGTACAAGTGATCCTTGGACTTGAGATCATCATAGTATCTTGTATATAACAAATTATACTTTGACTTATTCCTTAAGGCCTTTTAAGGCATATATAGGGTATGCTTGGGTATAATGAGTTGCATATGGAGATAATGTATGATCAATAAAGAATCTACCACCTCTAGTAAAAGAGGAGATATGTCCTATGTGATTCGTTAAATGACAACCCAGGAATCCTTGGCCAAGGTAGAATGAAATTAGAAAGAGGTTTCTAATTTGTATTATTTGGAGTTGTGCATTTTCTAATCGAAATACATATGATTAAATAAATTAACACTTGACGGTAAATCCATGTCTTATATTTAATTGGAACATTGTATGGTGGAAGGATTGAATTGTACGGTAACTATTAACTCACAGGTTCTTTTATGATTAATGTTGAAATCTATATTATTTGGAAAGTCGTTGATCGCTAGGGAGGCTTATCCCTATTGTAGAATAAATGTTATTTATTTAAATAGATTATTAGTTTAATTTATTTATTTAAATAAGATTAGAATTGTTCTAATTGATTTATTCACAACCTGTTTAATATGGAGAACCTAAAGGGTCACACCATAAAAGGAAGAACAATTATTTAAGAAGAAAATGGCATGATAGTAATAATGCATTAAGTATAATTAATTTAATCTATGGTGATAGAATAAATTAAATAGCTTAATGTTTATTATTTAATATTTTAAAAATATTAAATATAAATTAATAAGAGGAGTCTTATTATTATTATTATTATTATTATTATTATTATTATTATTTTAATTCCAAAGGAGTTTAAGAATTAATATAATATCAGTACTCTCTCTCTCTCTCTCAATCCTAATAAGATTAGGATATAAATTAATTAAAAGTGTTTAATTAATTAATTAAATAAAACCCTATTCTAATTGGATTAGGAGGGTTAACCTAATATCTATATAAGAGAGTCTTATATCAGAAAAAGGTACGTGAATTTTTCAAGAGTTGGGAGTACACATATTCTATAGAGATAGAAACAAGGGTTAAGCCAATAACCGATCTTCCTGAGTTCTTCATCTTCCTTGGTGGATCACCGTTAGAGGCCAAACATTTGGGTGGCTGACATTGATCAAGGGAAGGAGCCACTACAGAGGAATCAAAGGAATCAAAGGAGTAGAACTTGTACCTGAGGAAGCTTGGATCTTCAAAGGTATAATTCTGTTTTTCTCCTTCTATATTCACTGATAATTATTGCACAAGAATGATCATGATTATGGGTTTGTATAAAATTTTGAAAACCTAGTTTTTGCGCTTCCGCCCAATTTATGTGATTTGATTGCATGCTTACGTTACGTACAAACCCAACAGTGGTATCAGAGCCAATCTTGTGCTAATTATCAGTCTATGTGATTCCATACATGTATGATATGCGATTGGATCGAGTTCTAGGCAAAAAATTTTTTTTCAGATTCTGCGAAGCTGCGCAGCTGCGCCAGTGCAAGGCCTTCTTGCTGCGCAGCTGTGCCGGTGTCTATGCCTGGTTTTTCATGCTGCGCAGCTGCGCCGGTTCCCTTTACATTCCTGGCGCAGCTGCGCCACTGGACAGGAACTGGATTTTTTTTTGATTAATTAAATAAATAATTTATTTAATTAATAAAGGTTTAAAATAAAGATGTTTATTTTATATGAAATATAATTTCAGAATTGCTAAAATTAAAGAGTTTAATTTGAAATTATTTTTTGAATGAAATAAAGGAGTTTATTTTTTCAAACACAAAGTTTAGCAAACTTTTGCCCATTAACTGATATTAATACATATATGGAATGAATTTCCTTTCATGAGATGAATAAGTTTTATTGATACGTATGATGATATGTATGGTAATAAAAGGGATTGATTATGGACTATAACCAATGTGATTGGATTTTATTTTGGTTGAATTTTTGAATTAATGGGTTTTATAAAATAGGGTCTGCGTACCTCGTCTTCTCTAGTTTTATTCTCGATGTAAATTCTATCTCCTTTCTATGTACTTCCCCTTGACTGCTGATCAAGGTTTCTATTTAATTTTAAATAGTTAATGTAATAGAGATAGTTAGAATTATTTTGAAGAAATTGGAGACCAAGGAGCAAGGAGCGCGTGAAGACCCATTTGTATGGTGCCCGAGTTTAAATGTAATAGTTATGTTTAAATTTAAATTATTCCACTCCTAGGTTTAACCTTTTGATTCACTTGGTGGCTCTAGTGAACCAAACTAGAATAAAAGTTCATAATCAATCCGGATAGAATATAGTATTCTATATTGCATGCTAAATATTATATATATTATATTTTATGCAAACATGCTTCGCATGTTTAATAAAATAACGCGTATTATATATATATATCTGCATGCACGCTAAACAAGATGAGACAAATAATAACAAATTCCTCAAAGAAATAATATTAAGTCTGAAGCGTTCAAATGATATTTAGAATATCGAACGTCGCCTACTAGCATGATTAATTAATAGAGTATTAAATATTTAATATGAGTTTGTTGTGCTATTCACAAGGCGAGTATTGAATATTTAAGATGTTAATTAATCACATTTGATGCTTATCAAGAAAATTGAACGATCTAGTCTTGTTGTGCTATCCACAAGGACAAAATTTTTTCTTTTTTGAATTTATGGAAGTGTTAGGCTGGACTTAACTTAAATTATTTTAGTTCGGATGTGCACACACATGACCATTATGATTTAGGAGGCAAAATAAAAGCAGTTACATGGTGATGTAATTGACGAGAGTTGTCTACCTATTTATTTGTATATCGCTTGTTGTGTTATCCACAAGGTTATATACATTTGAAATGGGATCCTTAATCTCACTAGCAAATCTTTAATTAGATGTTGCCGAACTATATAAGTGAGGGTAATATAGTTTGATGAAAATAGTGGGAGATACCAATTTAAAATAAAGACCTAAATTTATTTTGGTATGCAAATTTAATAAAATGAATGTTTGCTAAAATGTTATCTTTTCACATGCAGAATTTTAAAAATTTCAAAATCACTAATCTCACTACAAAGCATACTTGATGCAAATAAGCTTACCGGGCCGAATTATGAGGACTGGCTAAGAAATCTGAGAATTGTTCTCACTGCTGAAAAGATTTCTTATGTCCTAAATTCAACTATCCCTGAATCTGTTTTGGAAACAGCCTCTGAGGAAGAGATTGCCACTTTCAATAAGTGGCAAGATGATGCATCTGTAGCTCAATGCATCATGCTCGCATCCATGAATAACGAGCTTCAGCGTCAGCACGAAAAAATGGATGCTCCTGCTATGCTGCTTCACCTCAAGGAATTGTATGATGAACAGAGTAGGACTGCTAGATATAAGATATCTAAGGAGCTCTTCTGATCTCGGATGACCGAGGGCACTACCGTCGAGACTCATGTTCTGAAGGTAATCAATTTGATTGAACGCCTTGGACAGCTTGGGTTCGTCATGGATGGGGGGTTGAGTCAAGACTTGGTCTTGCAGTCACTCCCTGAGACCTTCTCGAAGTTTGTGGTTAATTTTCACATGAATAAACTAGATGTCAGCTTGCCTGAGCTGCTTAACATGCTGAAAACTGCAGAAGGTCACTTCTCATTCAAGAAGAACCATGTCTTGATGGTGGATTCTTCCAATAAAAGGAAGAGACCCAAGGTGTCTTCTGAAAAGAAGAAATCCAAGAAGGCTAAGGGAAAGGGGAAAGAAAAGGAACAAAAGAAACTTGAACCAGCTAAAGGAATGTGCTTTCATTGTAATGAGCCTGGACATTGGAAGAGGAACTGCAAGAAGTTTCTAGCAGAGAAGAAGCTTCGACTTCCAATCAAGGTTTGTTTATGATTGAAATTAATTTTTTTAAAAGTCATAATTCTACTTGGGTATTGGATACCGGCTATGGTTCTCACATATGTAACACTGTGCAGGGACTGGTCAGAAATAGAAAGCTGAACAATGATGAGGTGATCCTACGAGTGGGGAATGGAGCAAAGGTTGCTGCATTAGCTGTAGGAACTTATTGTTTAGCAATGCCTTCGGGCAAGTCCATTTATCTTAATAACTGATATTATGTTCCGAATATTATTAAAAACATTATTTCAATTTCTGTATTGGATATGGAAGGTTTTGACGTTATTATAAAGAACAATGGTTGTTCTATTTATAAAGATGATGTTTTATATGGTATTGAAAATTTGCGAAATGGACTTTATACACTTGACTTACAAGAAAATATATTTCAAATTGAACAAACTAAGAAAAGGAAAAGAGATGATATTAATTATACCTACATGTGGCATTGTAGACTCGGTCATATCAATGAAACAAGATTATCCAAGTTGCATAAAGATGGGCTCCTCGAGCTATCTGATTATGAATCATATCCAACTTGTGAATCTTGTCTCATGGGTAAAATGACTAAATCTCCTTTTAGTGGAAAAGGAGAAAGAGATACAGAGTTGTTGGCATTGATTCACACAGACGTTTGTGGACCTATGATAACAAGTGCACGGGGTGGGTATTATTATTTTATTACTGTCACTGATGATCACTCAAGATTTGGATATGTGTATTTGATGAAATACAAATCAGAATCATTTAAAAAGTTCAAAGAGTTCAGAAGTGAAGTAGAGAAACAAATGGGGCAAGAGTATTAAGATACTTCGATCAGATCGAGGTGGAGAATACTTAAGCGATGAGTTTCTCAATTATCTCAAAGAAAATGGTATAATCTCATAATGGACTCCTCCAGGTACACCACAGTTAAATGGAGTATCTAAAAGGAGAAATCGAACACTGTTGGACATGGTTCGATCCATGATGAGTTTTACCGACCTTCCAATTTCATTCTGGGGATATGCCCTAGAAACGGCTGCATACCTACTTAACAAGGTACCTACCAAATCCGCCCCAAAGACTCCATATGAGATGTGGAAAGGGAGGAAACCAAATCTTAAGCATGTTAAGAATTGGGGTTGTCCAGCTTATGTCAAAAAGTTTGAAAATGATAAGCTACAGACTAAATCCGATAAGTGTAGATTTGTGGGATACCCTAAAGAAACCGTAGGGTATTATTTCTATCATCCAACTGATCAAAAGGTGTTTGTTGCGAAATATGCTACCTTCTTGGAGAAAGAGTTTATCCATGAAGGGGTCAGTGGGAGTAAGATATATCTTGAAGAAGTTCAAGAACCATAAGTTACCACGGATCAAAGTCAGGTACCTGACCAAATAGAAGAACCTACTGTACCACACCCTATTTGTAAATCTCGAAGAGTACCAAAGATACCTGAGAGGTATGGATTCGTTATAGAGGATGACGATGAGGTACACATCATGAATGATGATGATCCATTGAATTACGAACAGGCTATGAGTAATAAAGACTCAGAAAAATGGCTTGAAGCCATGAAATCCGAAATGGACTCCATGTATGAAAACAAAGTATGGACTTTGGTTTCACCACCTGAAGGTATTAAACCTATTGGGTGTAAATGGGTTTTTAAGAGAAAGACTGGAGCAGACGGGAAGGTAGAGACCTATAAGGCCCAACTGGTTGCAAAAGGTTTCAAACAAAGACAAGGAGTTGACTATGATGAAACCTTCTCACCAGTAGCCATGCTCAAGTCCATTCGGACTTTGCTTGCGATTGCAGCTTACAACAACTATGAGATCTGGCAGATGGACGTGAAAACGACCTTCCTTAATGGGAAACTTGAAGAGGATGTGTATATGACACAGCCAGAGGGATTTATTTTAAAAGTTGGAACAAATCAAGTCTGTAAGCTGTAATGATCCATTTATGGGTTAAAGCAAGCTTCTCGTAGATGGAACATTCATTTTGATGAGACAATCAAAGAGTTTGATTTTATCAAAAATGAGGATGAACCATATGTATACAAGAAGGTTAGTGGGAGCGCAGTATCATTCCTAGTATTATATGTTGATGATATATTACTTATAAGGAATGACACTCCTATGTTACAATCAATTAAAATCTGGTTTTCTAAAAACTTCTCCATGAAGGACTTGGGTGAAGCATTCTATATTTTGGGAATAAAGATCTATAGAGATAGATCTAAAAGGATGCTCGACTTATCCCAACATTGATACGATGTTAAAGAGGTTTAGCATGTAAGATTCCAAAAGTGGTCTCATGCCGATGAGCCATGGAATACATCTCTCCAAGAAACAGGCCCCAAAGACACCTGAGGAGAGAGACCGTATGAGTAAGATCCCTTATGCTTCTGCAATAGGATCTATCATGTACGGTATGATATGTACTAGACCGGATGTTGCTCACGCACTTAGTGTAACGAGCAGATACCAGTCGAATCCAGGAGAAGAGCACTGGAAGGCAGTGAAAAATATCCTAAAGTACTTGAGAAGGACTAAAGATATTTTTCTTGTTTATGGTGGGTCTGAATTAAAACTCGAGGGATTCACGGACTCAAGTTTTCAAACAGACCAAGATGACAGTAAATCTATTTCAGGGTATGTGTTTACCTTGAACGGAGGCGCAGTGAGTTGGAAGAGTTCCAAGCAGCAAACAGTTGCTGATTCAGTGACAGAGGCAGAGTATATAGCTGCAAGTGAAGCTGCAAAGGAAGCTGTTTGGATGAAGAAGTTTATAACTGAACTTGGTGTGGTTCCTAGCATTAGAGAAGCAGTTCCCGTATACTGTGACAACACCGGAGCGGTTTCACAGGCTAAGGAACCCAGGTCTCATCAGAAATCCAAACATGTGTTGCGGCGATTTCACTTGATCAGGGAGATCATTGAAAGAGGAGACGTCACCTTGGAGCGTGGGGACTCTCAAGACAACATTACAGATCCATTTACTAAAGCTCTAACACAACAGCAGTTTGATCGTCACTTAGAGAAGATGGGTATGAGATACCATGGCAATTGGCTTTAGTGCAAGTGGGAGATTGATAGTAGTGTGCATACAAGCCAATCATGTATGATGATAAAGCACATACTTTGTAAACAATCTTATTTATTTATTAATAAAATATTCATTTAAGGCATTTAATTATCTACATGGTGCTATTTTTATAATATGTAAATAACCCATAGTTTTAAGCAATGCTTTTAGAATCATGATGAGATCATGCTAATGAGATCTAAATTCTTAAAAAGCTTAAAAACTAAAATAGTTCCCAATTATGGGATTACTAAAATAGGGATTAGTAAATCCGGATAGATTGGTACATATGTTGCTTGCTCATTAGATGAGAATGACTGATCTCATGGTCATTTGTGTGGAGACACTAAAGCAAGTATGTAGGTGCTTATTGGAGAATAAGTTCACTGAACGTGACTCGCTATGAAATACCTAATGGAGTTTTACTCGCCTGTCAATAGGAATTCCTAATGTGATAGTAGTACAAGTGATCCTTGGACTTGAGATCATCATAGTATCTTGTATATAACAAATTATACTTTGACTTATTCCTTAAGGCCTTTTAAGGCATATATAGGGTACGCTTGGGTATAATGAGTTGCATATGGAGATAATGTATGATCAATAAAGAATCTACCACCTTTAGTAAAAGAGGAGATATGTCCTATGTGATTCGTTAAATGACAACCCAGGAATCCTTGGCCAAGGTAGAATGAAATTAGAAAGAGGTTTCTAATTTGCATTATTTGGAGTTGTGCATTTTCTAATCGAAATACATATGATTAAATAAATAAAGACTTGACGGTAAATCCATGTCTTATATTTAATTAGGACATTGTATGGTGGAATGATTTAATTGTACGGTAACTATTAACTCACAGGTTCTTTTATGATTAATGTTGAAATCTATATTATCTGAAAAGTCGTTGATCGCTAGGGAGGCTTATCCCTATTGTAGAATAAATGTTATTTATTTAAATAGATTATTAGTTTAATTTATTTATTTAAATAAGATTAGAATTGTTCTAATTGATTTATTCACAACCGGTTTAATATGGAGAACCTAAAGGGTCACACCATAAAAGGAAGAACAATTATTTAAGAAGAAAATGGCATGATAGTAATAATGCATTAAGTATAATTAATTTAATCTATGGTGATAGAATAAATTAAATAGCTTAATATTTATTATTTAATATTTTAAAAATATTAAATATAAATTAATAAGAGGAGTCTTATTAATATTAATATTATTATTATTATTTTAATTCCAAAGGAGTTTAGGAATTAATATAATATCAGTACTCTCTCTCTCTCTCTCTCAATCCTAATAAGATTAGGATATAAATTAATTAAAAGTGTTTAATTAATTAATTAAATAAAACCCTATTCTAATTGGATTAGGAGGGTTAACCTAATATCTATATAAGAGAGTCTTATATCAGAAAAAGGTATGTGAATTTTTCAAGAGTTGGGAGTACACATATTCTATAGAGATAGAAACAAGGGTTAAGCCAATAACCCATCTTCCTAAGTTCTTCATCTTCCTGAGTTCTTCATCTTCCTTGGTGGATCACCGTTAGAGGCCAAATATTTGGGTGGCTGACATTGATCAAGGGAAGGAGGCACTACAGAGGAATCAAAGGAGTAGAACTTGTACCTGAGGAAGCTTGGATCTTCAAAGGTATAATTCTATTTTTCTCCTTCTATATTCACTGATAATTGATGCACAAGAATGATCATGGTTATGGGTTTGTATAAAATTTTGAAAACCTAGTTTTTGCGCTTCCGCCCAATTTATGTGATTTGATTGCATGCTTACGTTACTTACAAACCCAACAGTGGTATCAGAACCAATCTTGTGCTAATTATCAGTCTATATGATTCCATATATGTATGATATGCGATTGGATCGAGTTCTAGGCAACAAAATTTTTTTAGATTCTGCGAAGCTGCGCAACTGCGCCGGTGCAAGGCCTTCTTGTTGCGCAGCTGCGCCGGTGTCTATGCCTGGTTTTTCATGCTGCGCAGCTACACCGGTTCCCTTTACATTCCTGGCGCAGCTGCGCCACTGGACAGGAACTGGAATTTATTTATTTTTTGATCAATTAAATAAATGATTTATTTAATTAATAAAGGTTTAAAATAAATATATTTATTTTATATGAAATATAATTTCAGAATTGCTAAAATTAAAGAGTTTAATTTGGAATTATTTTTTGAATAAAATAAAGGAGTTTATTTTTCCAAAAACAAAGTTTAGCAAACTTTTGCCCATTAACTGATATTAATACATATATGGAATGAATTTACTTTCATGAGATGAATAAGTTTTATTGATACGTATGATGATATATATGGTAATAAAAGGGATTAATTATGGATTATGACCAATGTGATTGGATTTTATTTTGGTTGAATGCTTGAATGAATGAGTTTTATAAAATGAGGTCTGCGTACCTCGTCTTTTCTAGTTTTATTCTCGATGTAAATTCTATCTCCTTTCTATGTACTTCCCCTTGACTGCTGATCAAGGTTTCTATTTAATTTTAAATAGTTAATGTAATAGAGATAGTTAGAATTATTTTGAAGAAATTGGAGACCAAGGAGCAAGGAGCGCGTGAAGACCCATTTGTATGGAGCCCGAGTTTAAATGTAATAGTTACGTTTAAATTTAAATTCTTGCACTCCTAGGTTTGACCTTTTGGTTCACTTGGTGGCTCTAGTGAACCAAACTAGAATAAAAGTCCATAATCAATCCGGATAGAATATAGTATTCTATATTGCATGCTAAATATTATATATATTATATTTTATGCAAACATGCTTCGCATGTTTAATAAAATAACGCGTATTATATATATATATCTGCATGCACGCTAAACAAGATGAGACAAATAATAACAAATTCCTCAAAGAAATAATATTAAGTCTGAAGCGTTCAAATGATATTTAGAATATCGAACGTCGCCTTCTAGCATGATTAATTAATAGAGTATTAAATATTTAATATGAGTTTGTTGTGCTATTCACAAGGTGAGTATTGAATATTTAAGATGTTAATTAATCACATTTGATGCTTATCAAGAAAATTGAACGATCTAGTCTTGTTGTGCTATCCACAAGGATAAAAAATTTTCTTTTTTGAATTTATGGAAGTGTTAGGCTGGACTTAACTTAAATCATTTTAGTTCGGATGTGCACACACATGACCATTATGATTTAGGAGGCAAAATAAAAGCAGTTACATGGTGATGTAATTGACGAGAGTTGTCTACCTATTTATTAGTATATCGCTTGTTGTGCTATCCACAAGGTTATATACATTTGAAATGGGATCCTTAATCTCACTAGCAAATCTTTAATTAGATGTTGCCGAACTATAAAAGTGAGGGTAATATAGTTTGATGAAAATAATGGGAGATACCAATTTAAAATAAAGACCTAAATTTATTTTGGTATGCAAAGTTAATAAAATGAATGTTTGCTAAAATGTTATCTTTTCACATGCAGAATTTTAAAAATGTCAAAATCACTAATCTCACTACGAAGCATACTTGATGCAAATAAGCTTACCGGGTCGAATTATGAGGACTGGCTAAGAAATCTGAGAATTGTACTCACTGCTGAAAAGATTTCTTATGTCCTAAATTCAACTATCCCTGAATCTGTTTCGGAAACAGCCTCTGAGGAAGAGATTGCCACTTTCAATAAGTGGCAAAATGATGCATCTGTGGCTCAATGCATTATGCTCGCATCCATGAATAACGAGCTTCAGCATCAGCACGAAAAAAATGGATGCTCCTTCTATGCTGCTTCACCTCAAGGAATTGTATGGTGAACAGAGTAGGACTGCTAGATATGAGATATCTAAGGAGCTCTTCCGATCTCGGATGACCGAGGGCACTACCGTCGAGACTCATGTTCTGAAAGTAATCAATTTGATTGAACGCCTTGGACAGCTTGGGTTCGTCATGGATGGGGAGTTGAGTCAAGACTTGGTCTTGCAGTCACTCCCTAAGACCTTTTCACAGTTTGTGGTTAATTTTCACATGAATAAGCTAGATGTCAGCTTGCCTGAGCTGCTTAACGTGCTGAAAACTGCAGAAGGTCACTTCTTATCCAAGAAGAACCATGTCTTGATGGTGGATTCTTTCAATAAAAGGAAGAGGCCTAAGGTGTCTTCTAAAAAGAAGAAATCCAAGAAGGCTAAGGGAAAGGGGAAAGAAAAGGAACAAAAGAAACTTGAACCAGCTAAAGGAATGTGCTTTCATTGCAATGAGCCGGGACATTGGAAGAGGAACTGCAAGAAGTTTCTAGCAGAGAAGAAGCTTGGAGAAGCTTCGACTTCCAATCATGGTTTGTTTATGATTGAAATTAATTTTTCTGAAAGTCATAATTCTACTTGGGTATTGGATACCGACTGTGGTTCTCACATATGTAACACTGTGCAAGGACTGGTCAGAAGTAGAAAGCTGAACAATGATGAGGTGATCCTACGAGTGGGGAATGGAGCAAAGGTTGCTGCATTAGCTGTGGAACTTATTGTTTAGCAATGCCTTCGGGCAAGTCCATTTATCTTAATAACTGTTATTATGTTTCGAATATTATTAAAAATATTATTTCAATTTCTGTATTGGATATGGAAGGTTTTGACGTTATTATAAAGAACAATGGTTGTTCTATTTATAAAGACGATGTTTTATATGGTATTGAAAATTTGCGAAATGGACTTTATACACTTGACTTACAAGAAAATATATTTCAAATTGAACAAACTAAGAAAAGGAAAAGAGATGATATTAATTATACCTACATGTGGCACTGTAGACTCGGTCATATCAATGAAACAAGATTATCCAAGTTGCATAAAGATGGGCTCCTCGAGTTATCTGATTATGAATTATATCCAACTTGTGAATCTTGTCTCATGGGTAAAATGACTAAATTAGCATAAGTGGCAATATAAATTAGCCTTTTGGATTATCTTGTTTAGTAACTGTTGATATGATAGGGGGTATTTATAGTAAATTTTTGACCAGGGCCAATGATATACATGTTTATGGCTTTGTTAAACTGGTTAAGCATTATTGGAGGAAATTCTTAGATTAATTTTATGTTAGACTTGATCCTGTCTATTTTAGTGTACACATACCAACTGACTTTTTAATTATTGTTCCAATGGACTTAATTGGTAGTTTTTAAGGGAAATTTTTTTGATTTTGCTATTGTGAAGCAAAGTGAATCGATGAAGTAGGATATAGATTTTTATGCAAGTTCGGATTCATCCTTAGTCTGTAAGCATATAAAAAAACAATGTTGAGAACTTTAGTTGACCAAGTTTAATTACGTGGCCTTTGTTACTCAAGTTCATAGATCCTTAGGGGTGTCTTACACTTCATGCCCTAAAGTCATTTGACTTGGGAGTCATTGATCGAACCCTCGTTACATGGGTAACTCTGAATAGCCTAATGTGATTAGGAATTGCACGGTCAAGCTTAAGGTTGAATTTCTAAATAATAACGATTAAAAATTCTAGATTGACTTAAATTCAGTTACGTGGCTAGTGTTGCTTGAGTTATTAGATTCTTAGGGGTGTTCTACACCTAGTGCCTAAAAGTCGTCTGACTTTTGAGTCACTGATCAAAACCTCGCTACATGAATAACTCAGCCTAAGGTAGCCGAGTTTTGCACAAGTCAGCTCTTACCGTTCGCATGCTATTACCGGATGATTTGTCCTTGCATTTGCGTCTTACTCCGAAGTCTTGATATAGCTTGAGCATTTTGAGTTAGCACTTCCCTTATTATAATTTTCTAGGTTTTGAATGATTTTTAGTCAGTTTAGTTGGTGTTCACAAACTCACATATTGGGATAATAAGCAGTCGAGTCATGAGATTAATTCGAGGCCTTATTTTTGATTTTGCTTCCATTTTGAAATTGTTATTCTCTATCTTGAGGCCACAAGGCGGGTTTATAGTAGTTGATTAGCATTTAATTCATTTTTTTTCAGTTATGTTTGTGCAGTTATTTTTGCTTAGGGACAAGCAAAAGCTTAAGTTTGGGGGTACTTGATAAGTGGGATTTATACCCACGAATCAAGCTCTTGTAGCTTTGAGATTTAACTTATTTTCCTATTCTTTTAATGCTTTTATAGATGGATAATGTATTTTTGGCTTAAAAGTGTTTTGCAGGAATTATTAGGTAAATTTCAGGTTTTCAAGGGCAAATCGATCATTTTTCTAAGCACGGAGCAGCAGTGCCGGTTGCCCTACAAAAGGTGGCGCCACAGCGCCCAAGCTAGTAAAAAGTTAGCGCCGCAGCGCCAGCAGCCTCCTCCAATCCCTGCATAAATAGCGCCGCAGCGCTCGAGCACCGTTACTAAGATGGTGCCGCAACGCCATGAGCTGTCTGAAGATCTTTCCCAGCGCCGCAGCGCCAGAGTAAGGCATAGAGCTGGCGCCAGTGTTTTGTTAGAAAAGGTCATTAAATGACCTAGAAAAGAGAGGCTTTAATATCATTAACTCATGCTAGCCTCCTTAACTCTCTAGATCAGTTTTAGCTTAGCTTTCATAGTTTTCTAGCCTTTAAGAGAGATTTAGTGGTGCTTAAAGTGATCAGAATTCATTGCGTCCTTTACAACTCAGACTCTACACAGCGAAAGGAAGAGTTGGAGCCAGAAAACTTCACAAGAGAAGTTTTCTTTAGCCAAATCTTTTATTCTTTTGTGTAATTTTGAGCATGTTGAACTCTTTAATGTTGATAATTAGTTCTATAGTTATGAACTAATTCATTTCTAGGATTGCAATGTAACCTAATGTTTAGTTAATCAAATATCTCTCCTTTTGACTTTATTGACTCATGTGTGAATGGATTGTTGCACTTCATGCTTAGTTGATTGATTGCTTGATATAGGAATTGATATGGCTATTAATTGATATTGGAAAATTGATATTGTTGCCTAACCTAAGTGCAACAACACTTGTATTGTTCATGGCTTTGTGTTTTTGAGCAATTCTTGCATAATAGAATAGGAATATCTCTATTTGCCCTGTGTAACTATTGAGAACGGTACTTAAAGACCCTTAGTCTAATTATTTTCACCATAGGAATATTGTGATTTATTTATCTATGGGATTGCATTTGACCATTGAAAGAGGCTTATGTACACCATTAGTTCTCGGTTAACCATTCTTGTGGGTCATTAGTTAATTTGGAGAGTTAGGAGATTAAACAACGCGTTAGGGGAGTTGTAATCCTAGTTTGCCTTATTTGAATCTACTCTTTCTTTTATTTACTATTTTAAATCATTCTAGGATTAACAAACCATCGATTATCAACTGTTTAAGTAAGATTTCAATGACATGTTTAGTGCTTGAATAGTATTTAGTACTTAGTCCTTGTAGGTTCGACACTCTACTTCTATAACTATATTACTTGTTTGACCACGTATTCTCGCGCGTGTTCATTGATCGCGTTTGCGCCAACACCATTGTTGTTTCTGGTTACCAGCTGTGCTTCGATGAGTTCAAGACAGTTGAACCTCAGTTCCACAAAATTCTGTCCCTTCTAAAAAGAGCTGGTCTCGAAGAAGCTCTAAGCACCAGCACGAGGATTTACCCGAAGCTGGTGAAGGAATTTTACTGTAACGGGGTCTTCGAAGACGACGTCATCACCACAAAGGTCAAGGGCGTGCAGATTCGACTCAATGCTGAAAGCATAAACATAGCCCTAGGGTTTAAATCAAAGGGCCTTCCGTCTATGGACGTCATCGACTTTCATGAAGGCCTACAGAAGATGCACCACCAGAAGCTTGAAGGCATTAAGGGCTACAAGATGAAAGAGTTTCCCCAAAAGTATGAATTCCTAGCTTACGTTGTTGGAAAATGCATATGCTGTAAGGCCTCTGGTCACGACACTGTCAATGAGAAACAACTGAAGCTCATGACAGCTATCTGCTTCAGAATTCAACTCAACTATGGGGCTTTGCTGATGGAATGGTTTGGAAAGTGGATGCTCAGCCCAAAGAAGACTAAGAGCTCTACCAAGATGCTCTATGGGAGATTCATCAGCATAATCCTGCAATCTGCCTTGGGTGACAAAATTGGGGATAAAGAAGGTGCTCCCATCAATCCCAACAGAAAAATAACCCAGCAGCTGTTTCAGAACAGGAAGAGGTTCCCTGCAAAAAATGTGAAGATGATGTCTGAGTCCAGTGGAAGAACTGGTGAAGTGAAGAAATCAGTTAGGCAGGGTAATATGTCTGATGTGAAGGAAATAGAGGAAGAAGAAGAAGTCAACCAAGAAGAACCCTTGGCTCCGGTGAGAAAGAGCAAAGGGAAGAAGAAATTGAATGAAGGTGTTCAGATAATTGAAGAGCCTCAAGGCTCGACCACTGATGCACCCCAAGGGGGTTCTAGTTCTGGTATTGAGATTCGGGGTCTTGCCACTTACAGGGAACTCACTCTTGAGGCAACCGAATTACCAGAAGTGGTTCTGAAGGAGAAGAAGAAGAAAAAGAAGAGGGAGAAAAGTGAAGATAAGGCTGAAGGAAACATTTAGCCTCAGAAGAAGAAGAAACACAATCATCGAACCAAGAAGCCTTCACTCACTGAGGTCGTGGAGTCCACACCAGTCGTGGAGTCCAGACTGACTACAATTCCAGAAGGAGGTGCTGCAATAGCCTCTCAGCCTCAACAAACTGTCAGAGCTGAAGCTGAAGAAAGAAATGAGGCTATGACTAAGCCTAAGAGAACAAAGAAGAAGCTTGTCAGGAAATATGTCCTTGCAAATGAGGAAATTCTGAAGGAAGATGATAGAAGGATTGCTGCTGAGAAGGCTGAACAAAGCAATCAACCTCAAGCATCTGGTCCAACCATGGAAGAGACCAGAATCATAGAAGATGTGTTAGCCTAAATCAGTCGTGCAAAAAATACTGCTGCACCTGATCAGGCTATGATCAATGCTGAGGAGGAGCTGCCCGAACCTAGTACTCATGCTGAGGAGGAGTTGAGATGAGCCCTGCTCATGTTGAGGGGTAGCCTCAAGAAGCACCTGAACAAGGAAGTGCTCCAGCTGAGGGGGAGTTTTTAGACATTTCTGAGCCAGAGAATGCTACAGCTGAGGGGGAGCTACCAGAAGATGATCATGAAGCTCCCCCAGCCCCTGAAGAAATTATAGTCTCTGAAGTTGCTGAAATGGGAAATGCTGGAGCTGTGGATATGGAGAAGGCTGAAGAGAAAAGAGGAGATAAGAATGAGGAGATGGTGGATGTAGTAGAAATTCTTAATGAAGATGATGAAGACAGTGATGAGGAAGAGGATATTAAAGTTGAGAATCTTACAGTGTGCAGGGATGGAGAAAGAACAGCTAACTACAATCAGCTGTTTAACTACCTGCCTATGATGCCCTATCATAGGGCTCTGATTCTCAACACCAGGGATCACATATTCTGGACTTTCAAGGCTTATTCAGCAATTTCAGTGCTAGCCTATGGATTCACACACAACCTCAACTTTGCTCGAAAGCTGATCACCAATGATTCATCTTCAGAGACTGAGCATGAGGTACACTTTACTCCCATCTCTTTCAATGTCAATCACTGTCCTTCATCACACTTTCATCAGTTTTATGAACTGCCAAGATGGTTAGAAGTAGTTCTTCACCCACTAAACCAGTTTCCAGTTATAGAGTCCCAAAACTCTGTAACTGATGAACCAAATAACCACCTCTCCCTTATAGAGCCAATTGTCAGTGACCCAATGGTTGTCGAGCAACTCTCAAGAATCATCGACCAACTACTTGAGACCACGACCATTGAGCCACCGAATTTGATCGACGATCAACACTTCATACTGGTCGAACAACAAACAGACCAAATCGTCGAGTCACCCCAACCTGAGCCAAACACTTCTCCCATACACCAAATTGCCACACCTCTCACCTAGTCAGATATTCCCTCGTCCTCAAACAATGAATATTTTGATATGACACTTGCTCTCACAAGTATGTCAAGGACAAGGGAGTACACTACGACCTCCTCCTGATAAAAAGAGAATTTTTGATCATCTGTCCCTTCTGCCAACGAAAGAGGAGCTTGCTGATTTAATAATCCATATGGCTCTGGAGACAGAGGAGAATCTTGAAGCTAACTCTCTAGTACTGCATCTGTGACGCCCCCAAATCCACGTTCCTTCGAAACCTCGGATTCGGTGCAGTCACAATACTACTATCGTCAAACTATTACATCTTTTAATCATTAGTAAAAGAATACAACTTTGTTTATTACAATTTAGAATATAAATTCTATTCATATCCAAGATCTCGTCTTTACATCATATTCGATATCACTAAAATACGGAATAATTTAAACTTTTCAATATCCTTTGAATAAAAATCTTTTTATTGATTCCATAACTTTGATACCAATTACAAATCTTGAATCAACTATATAATATGATTCCTTCTTATCTGAGTTATCGTATAAACATTTACAACTCAACTCGATATCCTCTATGTATTAATTAATACATTCTTACAATACAACAAGTATTAAACAGTGTAAGCAACTATCGAGTACATCATCTAGAATCTAAACATGGTCCAGACAATAATCTAAGTAATATTCTTCAATGCGATACTATCTATCATTATCAATCAAGAAGTACGAAATCTTTACCGTGAATCCTTAACCTGTAAAAGTGGTTATTTGCAAGAGTGAGCTCGACAGCTCAGCAATTCTAACAGTCCTCATGCATCACATAGCATATAACATCATACTCAGTTCATGCATTTATAAACAGTTTATATTTACTACGCATGTTACTTTTCACATAACATGTATATCATCAAAGATCAACTTTCAATCTCATTTATATCTCATATATAGTTCATATATAAGTTCACATTATCACAGCATAATATAATTCAACTAACAGTTATTGAATTCATATATCAAATAGGAACTGAAAGACTTGCCTGATTCGTAGTTTAACAACCACGACTTAACTGCTTAAGATATTTGCGCTTCGTGTAACTCTACACAGTTATATTAACCATAGAGATCACACTCATCAGTTATATGTATCCACACATTCTCAATGTAATAATAAATGTTACATTGTTGTCTAACTTGGTTCTTAGAACCTTCGTTTCACTTTCTTAACATACTCCTATAATAGCTAGTATAGGTATACTTTTAATATCAACATTCATACACCTTTACTCGACTCGCTATGTATTCGACACGTATTTAAAGCTCATAGATACATGATCTATATTGCTTTCATATTTCTCAAACCTTATCGAAACCATTACATTCAAACTTTTCTAAGTTTCACCTTTTAAAATCCTTGTCATATTTTAAACTAGGCATGCAAGGTTATTATGTTTATCATATAGTCATAAACCAGTAGGGGTCAGACCATGATTTGCAGTTTAAGTAATAATACAAGTCTACTACAAAATCAAGAACAAACAGACTGCACAAATCCTGAAAACAGGATGGCGCAGCTGCGCAGGTATTGGCCTTAAGAGTGGCGCAGCTGCGCCACTCACTGGTCAAACTAGAAATGACCTTTCATTCTGCTGGACAACCCGAGGTCATTCACTAGCATTCAGATTACTGATATCCATTACGTACCTATATCTATAGGGTCATTAACTCAAGTTTGAAACCTAGCATGCACATTCAAATCAAATTCAAAGTTACATGGTTTTCATGTCGGACTTTCATATACCTTAAGTAATTCAAGTCCATACTTCAAGGCCAACTACTAAGGTCATATTACCACATAAATATTCTCAAATGGTCAGAATCTAAAAGACATTAGTCTTGGTTAAGTTCGTTTTCGAAAGTCTTAAGTTTATCATTTCGAAAATTGTCTTAACTTCTAATACTAGTGTACGGTTAATACTTTAAGCATGCATTTCATGTCAATATAAACCATACTATCATGTTTAAAATATCAGATTATATACATATTACATATGTGTCCAAGTTCACAATCGAAACTATAAGTTTCATTTCAAAACTATAAGTTTTTCTTCAATCGTGTGTACTAATATCGTTACACATGCTCATTTCATATCAAGGTAATCATATATGTATGTTATCTATGTCCACATGCTTGTTCTAATTATATATCTCATGCTAGCACTTAACAGTACTTAACAGACAACAGAAACTGGGACAGGGGACCGGCGCAGCAGCTGCGCCTTAGTTATAAACCGGCGCAGCTGCGCCGTGTCTGGTTCATGCCAGAGAGCAGCCTGCTTCGGCAGTTTTCCAGCCCAAACACAGAAACTTAATACGAACTTGATTCTAATCAGCCATATGACAGTCTATACATATGTATAAGCTAGTATAGCAACTAAGGAGCAATTAACAAACATTGCTTGATCACATAATCATGGATTCCATACTCAATTCAAGAATTAGAAATTTACAGAATTTTAGAAAACATGAATTGAAGAACATGAAAGGTATATTATACCTCTGCTAACAACTTGGGCTTGCTGCTACTAAATTCTCTCTCAATTCTAGAATGCTATTACTAAGGTATGCAATGCTCTCCACTTAACACTTAAGCAAAAGCTCAGCAAATGAAAAGATGAAGGAGAAGAGCTTCATTTTATAGGCAAATGTTTACACAGACATTACAATTCCACCTCAAATTAAACCAAAGGAATGCAAGCTTGTTCAATGGATAAGGGAGAGTTGGTGAGAGTGGGTGGAACTCATTATGAATTCCTCACCCTTGCTCATCATTTGCTATGGAATGCTGAGTTTGAGGAGTAGGAAGTAGACTAGCTTGGAGCATATCACGTGAAGGAGAAATGAGATGGGCACATAATGTGGGACAATAAATAACTCAACAACTGGCTATACAATACACTAAGGTTATATATATAGCCTATCATGCTTACTAAGACTATATCATAATTCATTTCATAAACACTTAGGTTATAATGAATTAGAGGGTACATAATATCACTCAAAATGAGCAAATAATAATATAATGTATCAAGTAGTGTACATACATATAATCCATGTACATCTTATTAATGCCGAATATAATTCTATCGGGTACCATCACAGTGTATTGTCTCCTCTATTAGTAAATTCAATAATTGTTTACAATATATCTATGATATATTATTTTATTGTATACTTAATATACACATTGTCACACCCACATTTCATGTACCTCTTACAACTCAATAAACTTTATTATATAGTTTATATTCATAAATAACATAGTCATATTGCACTTTATATTTCGTACAATATATGTACGACACATGTACATATAATTTCAAATAACTATATGTACGACACATGTACATATATTATATATAGTAAATAGATAATAAGTTTATTCTCTATTATAAGAAATTATTTCTATCAATTTATTTACATATAGCAAATATGTAATATATCTATCATATTAATCAATCACACCTTATACAAAATATATAAGGTAATGTTACTATTCAAAAATAACATTTTCTCCTTTTATTAAAATAATTCAATATTAAAAATTATTTTAATATCCTTTATTAAAATATATAATAACCATTTCTCTTTCTTTTCTATAAATTGTTCCCAAAACAATTTCTTCAAATATTCATTTAAAGATATAATGATTTCCATCTCCCTTTAATAACGTATATATATTTAACGTTATTCGTACATTAGACTTTCTCACATATTACTATCCTAAGTAATATATATAAAAGTACCAACTATAATTACATATTCAACACCCATATTAATTCACTCCTTTACTTAAGCAAATTAAATACTGTACTATATCATCATAGTTAATTAAGGTTCAATACTCTCATTATATTATTCCATAATATAACTCCCAACTTAAATTAACTAATATTTATTCTTATTAGTTAATTCCTTAACTAACTCATGCTTCACTATCCAAACCTATTCACGGATAGCTTAAGTGCTATTAATAACCTATATTATAAACATACTAGTTATTAATACACATACACAAGAATATAGTGATTATACATTAAGGATATTTAATGTCACCAACTTACTATGATAAAATAATTCTATAAATTATTTAATATCGATAGGAATTTATCCACTTCCTTTATCTCAACTGAATCGTCTCTACGCTAAGTAACAAATATACATTAATAGTATATTTATAAATCACAAAACATATATTACATAGTCCATATTACCCTATGTAATATAATACCACATACCTTATATCACATAAAAATACTCTTATTCGAACCCATCTCACAGTTTAAGAATTTTATTTATTAAATTTTTATTTAATAATATCTAAAAATTCGGGTTCTTACAGCATCAACGATTCAATCACATCATCACTCTGTCAAAACTCTGCCAGGAAATTTGGTAACTGAGCTGTCAAAGAAACTAAGGGAGATCATTCGAGAAATGAGTGATAGTCTCAGTCAAAGAGATGCTATTCATTTTCAAGCTGCCAACAAGCATAAGGAAGTAGTGGAGATTCTTCAGAAAACTCAAGAATCTCAAAATGCTCTCATGACCAAATAAATCCATGAACTGCATCTCACACTACGAGAATTCCAAAACCATTCCATGATTCAAGTTCAACAAACTGCTACTTCCTTGGAACGGCTACAGCAATAGAGACGAAACACTGAGGCCATAGTTGAGGAAAATCGTAGTGACATTGCCCAAAATCGCTCTCAGATGCATGAGTTGGTGCAAGGAATGAACCGCCTCTCAGAAGATATTCGAACCCTGGATGCTGACATAAAGGGGGAGAATAAAGAGGAAGAGGAGAAAGGCAGAGGCAGAGGCAGAGGCAGAGGAAAAGGAAAACAAATTGGTCAATCGTCGAGGAGTGACCCCAAAAAAAGTCAGCCTGCTTTGAGACATGCTAGCTATCAGTCTCCACAATTTGAACAGCAACAGCAACAGCAGCAACCACGAATTGAGCAGCAGCAGCAACAAATCATAATGGCAGAACCTTTTATAAGGAGTCAAGGTCAAGGCCCATCTCTAAGCTCATAAGGAGTATCCAGTACTGGCCTCAACATGCCCATTGGAAATTCTACGTTTATGAACAGAAATGATCATACAGAAAGGCTAAGTCAATGTGAGCTGGAAGATATTGCATGGAGAAATGAAGCCAGCAGAAGAAGGAGAGCTGCAAAGCATGCCAACCCTCCGAAGAGCAAGAGGCAAAGAAAATAGAGATAAGTTCAAAATTTGTTTTCTTATTGATGTATCTGTGCTAGAATGTAATATCATCTTCAAACATCAATAAATTCATGCTTACTCTCTAAAGATTTTATCTGCTCACTGAAACACTAAGTCATATTTACTTTCTAGCATCCTCATTTAGAAATTGATGATATGATGCAAATCTCCTTGGTTATGTCAACATCAAATAGGGGGAGATTGTTGGGAATTGCATATTCAAATTTGATGTTGAAATTAAAAATATATGCTTATGTGTAAAGTCCTTCAGAGAATTAATGTACAAGGACTTAGATGATAGATCAAAATTGTTAAGTTGATCTGTGCTTTAATGTTTATCATTCTGTAAATAAATTTATAGAAGAAAGATCAAAGCTATTAGGTTGATCTATTTTTGTGATGTAAATATTAGGCCTCAATAGATTCGTAGTCAGTCGAGCCAGCCAAAACTTTGCAGAAGCCAAGGCAAAATCTTGGAGTATCGAAATTGAAGAAGTCATTTCAGAAACGTAGTCTGTCTTGGAAGCCACACTCAGAATCGTGGAAATGATCCGAGCGCCTGCCGAGCCAAGTCAAGAATCTCAGTCAGCTCTTGAAAACGTGGAGTCTGCAAAGCAAACAAGTGAAAATCGTAGTCTATCAGAGTTTAAGAGAAATTATAGTGTTCTCTACGATCTAAGCTGAATCAAGCATGAGCAAGCAAACACACAAAGATCATGGTACAAAGACCACGATCGTGGTGACCCTCGAGTCAGCATCAAAGTTCGTCTATCTGATGAAGGAGGAAGAGTATCAAATGAAGAAAGGCTTATAGACGTTGACATTTTGATAGTCCCAATGATCCAACATTCATCCTTAGTATGCATCGAAGAAGCGTATTGAAGAAGCTAAGGAAAGGACTGCATGCTTGCTAAAAACACCTTTTCAGGTGTTAGGTGAGAAAGCAGTCTGCTGTGTCAGTGGGCCAGACGGCAGAACAATAGATTTTCAAGAAGTCAACATCAGTGCTCAGAAATGTCTGAAGCATTTAATGCTGCAACGGATGCCTTCAACGAAAATATTTCAAAGGCTCCTTCATAAGCAAATCAGACATAGATTCAGATGCAAGCAAGCAAGAACTGAAAAGCTCAAGAACACTCAACTTCCAAACTCTATGATCTGAAGAAAAGCTTGCACAGCTACTCAGTTTTATAGAACTTATGCTTAATAGCAACTGAGTAGCACAGCCTAAGAACTTAACTGTCAATCAAGTGTATACCAAGTCTGCTGGACTTGAAGAGTTCTAAGTGAACTAAGAAGTTCCAAGACTGTTGGTCTTGAAGGAATCTAAGTGATTCAAAAAAGTGTAAAGACATCCTTAGTGGATTTCCTACTCGTGGAGTAGAAGAGTGGACTAGGAGCCTTGTGTGCTCTGAACCACTTAAAATCATTGTGTCTGATATATACTATATCTGTTATAAACTGCTATAACTGCTTATCACCCTTAAACTTGGTTTATCTAAAAGGAAAGCAAAAAAATCATATATTTCGCTGTGCTTAACTAATCTAATAAAGTATTTTGAAAATAAAAAAGTTTTAAAATATCTATTCAACCCCCCTTCTAGATAACTATTGTGCCTCTGGGAACTAACACAACTTGTTGTCCAATCCTCCATTAAATTTACACAAGAAAACCAAAAAAACAAAGTCCATGCTCTTGATACTACAGTTGGGAAAAGTGCACCTAAAATAATCTCAATCCCATGAATTAGTTTTTCCTCTCTGTGCAATTATATAATGTTGTTTCCCAGAGGCATGATAGAGATCTAGAAGGGGGTTGAATAGATCTCTAAAATTTTTGACTTATTTATAGATTAGTTACCGATTAATTGATTAGTCGATATTTATTATGCACTGCGAAAAATACTTTGAAAAAACCCTTAAAGATTAAGGAAAATCTCAGTTCTAAATTTAGTCTTGTGGTTTTAAGTCACACAAGAAAGATCAATAAAGTGAAAGAAAGTAAGTGCTGCAAAGTAAATAACACGGATAAATTTTAACTGGTTCAGAGACTGAATAACTCTTAGTCCACATTTCTACTTCAACAAGAAGGAAATCCTATAAGGATATGGCACAAAGACCAGAACACTAAGATCTATTACAACTGAACCACTTAGGTTCTTTCGAGTCACTTTGTAACACCCCCATAATCCGAGTCCCTTGAACCACAGGTCTGGTGTGTCACGGTACGACACATCCATGAGTTCTAACTAACTATATTTAACTTTTAACGACAGTAAGTAAATATAATTATTACAATATATCCTTAAATTTCCTCAGGTAATTAACCTTTAAATAAATACAAATAATATGTTTGATTAAAACTTACAACTTTACTTTTTTCTAGAATTGCAATCTTTATACATTACCTTATGACTCATGATCATATACATAATGATCTATTTTATTACATTAATGATCAACACCAATCTGTCACTCATATATATAAATGATCAACACATTATAGTGGTACCTATCCACTTTAAATGTTATTCTAACATTTAATTACAACATATACCATTTGGTAACATTGTTTACCCCCAAAAAGGGTTTATCAGGATATTTGTTAATCCTGTGGTATTCAACAAGCATTCTATGTTCCTTCTCTTTATCGGAAACTCAAATGTCTCGTACATAGTTGAAAACATTTATTTAAGCAAGAGTGAGCACGACAGCTCAACAAGTTTAACAGTTAGCACATAACACATAGTTCATGTTTTTCATACGTACTTTACATTATATACATGTATCACAGTTATATACATATTGGATATTTAGAACATGCATCATATACTTCGTATGTAACACATACTTCACATACCAGACATGATTCACTTTATCATGCTTTTCATTTCACAATATAAAGTTCAAGCAGAACAGTTCAACTGAATATAACAGTTACCAACAATAGCTTATAATATCTTATAGCATAACAACACATTAGCACATAACAACATTTCACACATAGGAGCAAGTTCTGAAAAACTTACTTGTTCCGGGGTTTTACCAATATGCTAACCTTTCGCGTTCCTTGCACAACCTACACCGTATGTGAGATCAACAGTACACATTATCAATCAATGCTTCACTCTAACTGTTAATCTTACTTTAAAACCTTATCTTAACTTATTATTTCTTGTATTGTCATTATAGTCATTCGATTGTGTTATTTAAATAACTCAGTTCTATATCCAATTTCATCACCACATATGCTATCTTTTTGCACTTGTAGTTCAATTTGTGTATATCACACAATATGACTTACCACACTTGGTTAAATATCTATCATCTATGTTTATACAACTTAGATTAGGTCCATAGCTTTTTATTCAATCATTTGTTCATACACATAGTCACTCATTTAGTTAAAATGGTTATGACTTCAAGTTATTACGTTTTAATTCACAATTTAATTATAACCATAACTTTTATTTAATTTCTTTTTCAAGTATATAGTATATTAGTTTCAATACCCCAATACATTACCTTATGTATAATCATACATAACACATATCATAGTTAGTTATTCATAACATAATTATGCTCCTACAAATCTTGATTCACATAAAAAACTGAAAATCTTCACTTTTGAAAATTTTAGTTTCCCTAACTTCTTGATTTTCAAAGCTACTTTAAAGAATTTTATCGCCATGCCTATTAAATTAATTTTGATTCTTTTCTTATTATGTAACTGAGATGATTAGAAATTCATCACCAAGACGAAACCAAGATTTGATCTTGGGGGGGGCAAGAATTTTTTTAACAACATACTATATATTCATCATTAAAATGTAAATTTCCACCATTACAAAACATATTTTTACTAAAACAAAGATAATGTAGTAATAGATTTGCTTTACCAAAGACAACAAAACATAGCAAAAAAAGTCTTTTAGAACATATCTTCATCAAAATTGCACCCGACGTTCTTTCAAATCACAAAATCCATCTATGATTAATTCTTTATTGAACTGTTTCGCAATTTCTTTTTCAATGTAGACAATAAGAGAATTTATAAGATATTCATCCTCCATCTTGTTTCGAAGTTCATATTTGACATGACTCATAGCTGAAAATGCACGTTCTGTAGTTGCAGTAGAAACTGGAAGAGTTAGAACAAGCCTGATCAGTCTATCGATTAGTGGATAGATTGTTGACTTTCTTGTTTTCACCAACCATTGACAGAGATCAGAAATAGTGGACAACTTTTGAAATTCTTGATGTTGGAGTACATCAAACTCGTAATGTTGCAATTGTATCCTTAAGTCTTCTTTCTCATGCTCTGTGAAGTCTTTAGGGTAAAATTCATCCACAAGCTTACAAATATCATCAATACTGAAAGACATATGCCCATTTTGAGGATCCAATGTAGAACTGAGAACAAGTAACTTCACCGCATGCTCACTAAACCTATTGTTTAGCTCTTGCAACTGAGAGTCTATTATAGCTGCAACTATATCAATCCGATAATGCTCAATCACTGTAAATTTATCTTGTTGACGTCGAGCTCAGCCTCTTCTCTCAACATATAAAGAATCTAAATCTGGGACATCTATTGTATGTCGTTCACAAAAAGACTTCACCTTCACTATGAAAGTATCACATCCATCATCTCTCAACTTCTGAATAAGTTTCTTTGTTGTTTTCACAAGGTGCATAACATTTAAAATATCTTGAGATTATCGCTGCAAAGCTTGAGAAAGCATATCAGTTATTTCCATAATTGCTTTCATAAGATGCAAGATGAACACAAACTCAAAAAAAGTCAAAGAAGTGTAAGCCGAATCAGCATCTCCACGTTGATCCCAAGTTCCATCATCGATGATGTTCAATAAAACCTGACAAGTTGCACTAAACATCTTTATCAAGCTAAAAGAGACCTTAAGTGAGAACCCCATCGTGTATCTCCAGCCCTTTGTAAAGTACCAATCTGATTCATTCCTATCCCAGTCTCAAGCTCTTCAATGGAAATCAAATGAGCAACATCAAAAGATTGGGCAGCTTTTAATTCATCGTTACGTTTACAAGAAGCACCCACAATATTTACAATAAAACTCAATTTTGAAAAAAATTGATGTACAAAAGTAACTTCTCTAGATGTTGCAACTAATGCCAATTGCAAACGATGAGCAAAACAATGGACATAATATGCATACGAACATTCATTAGTAACTAGAGCTTGTAACCCATTCCATTCACCTCGCATATTACTTGCTCCGTCATATCCTTGACCTCGAATATTATGAAAGTCAAGATCATAACGGAAAAGAGTAGAAAACATCTCGTTCTTTAGAGTTAACGCCTTCGTATCTGGTACATGCATGAGACCAAAAAAGCGCTCCCGAATAAAACCATCTTTGTCAACAAATCTAACAACAATAGCCATTTGCTCTCTTTTTGACTGGTCTCGAGCTTCATCAACAAGAATACAAAATTTTGCATCACCGATCTCCTCACAAATTGCCTTTCTGATTTTCATTGAGTAAATAAGTAAAATCTCTTTCTAGACTTTGGATGACGTTTATGAGGCATTTTGAGGAGCCCTATCTAACACAACATTTTCATTATACTCAGCAAAAAGGCTTATCAATTCAAGAAAATTACCACGATTGATGGAACTTTTGCTTTCATCACGACCTCTTAAAGCCAAACCTTGGAGTGTAAGGTAGTGAACTGAATCAATTGAGGCTTTAAGTCGCAACCGATTGTTTGCACGCTATTCAGAAGTTTGTTTCTCAATAACTTTTTGAATATGTTGTGATTGATTCATTAGATCATCGCATGATTTTTGAGCAATTTTATGTAATGAATTTGGATCTTTTCCCACATGATTCAAAAATGCACAAGTCTTCCCATTCCTTACTTTCTTCCAACTATTAAATCCATCCTTTGAAAAAGTACTTTGCCCATGTTGTGCACCTTCTTTGTTAATGAGATAGCAAGGTAGACAAAATGCGGCATCCTTTGAAGGGGAATACTCTAACCAAGATGGAAATACCTTGAACCATGATGATTGAAAGTGACGAGGATGCTTTTCAGATCCAGAAAAAGGGTACTCTGGAAGAATGCATTGATATGGACTGTAATTGAGGTATCGTCGAACTTCATCAAGTAGATCACTACGACATTTCCATATCTCGATACGTTTTTTAGGATCACACTCCAAATAATTAATATCTCATTCTTTACCTTCAATTCTTAGTATTTTAGAGGACGTTGTTCTTGTTCAGGGGTAGGCAACGATGTTTGAACATTAGGCTAATGGGTAAGTAGAGATGTGTCAACATGATTTGATTGCTTTCTCTTGAAAAATAAATCAATAGTATGTGATTTTTCCATTATTCTAAAACAAAAAATAAAAAATTCAATTAACTACACTACAAGAATTGAGTTAATCAATATTATTAGACCACTCATTGAACTTTTTAATAATAAAATTTTCATAAATTTGCAATCAAATAAGTAAGGGTTTTAGTTGGTTACCGGAAAACAAATTGAATATGCAATTAGAATTAGTTATCGGGCCATTAGTTTTGTGTGTTTAATTTCTCTAGCTAAGCCTAACAAATGATGGCTGGATTTCTAATGTAAAGGAGCAAACTTGAGAACAAAGGGATTTTATCTTATTATTTAACAACCAACTAACCAAGACAACTACAAAGGGAATATACATTCTACGATAATGGCATAATGTTGTAGCCGGTAGAAAATTATCAAATCAGATACCAGAACTTAATTGTTCACCAATCAAACAAGGTCACAAGGATCCCCACCCAAAATCAGAAGAAACAAATAACATTTCCATAAGGGGGAAAATAACATTTACAAAGCACATGAAATACACCACTGAGAGAGAAGCACGTGAAATACACCAAGGACAAAGCACATGAAATCCACATGAGGCCTAGGCACATTCAATAATATATAGAGAGAGAGGGAGAGAGATTGTACCTGTGCAGCAGTACAGGTGAGATAGTGGGTTTGAATTTTGGGGCAATACATAATAGATTAGAGCTAGTCAGTTAACCTACACCTATTGGACCAGGTCTCAAACAAATGAACAATAAAATACATAATTGAACAAGTGGGCCTAAAAAAATTTCAAATCTTAGGGGGGCCAGTGGGCCTAAAAAAATTCAAATCTTAGGGGGGGCCATGACCCCCTGCAGCCCATGCACAGTTTCGTCCCTCCGCAAGATTTATATTTACATATAGTATCATCCCCAATACAAGATCAGCTAACTGACTAGTAAATGAAAACTAGACCAATATTTTCAGTAGAACTAAATATGCTCTTCTAACAGAAAATAGATGTCGATAAAATACAAAAAGGAGATCTGGCATTTGCTTTGAGCTTAAATATATACATTTCTTTGCAGTCTTGAACAAAATTTATATATTACCTTCTCAATTGCTTTAGCCACCATGAAGCTCAAACCTAACACCATCCATTCATACCTAGTAGTGAGCTCCCATCAAGATTGAGGATGACACCAACTTCACAATTTATCGACTAAAGTCTTTACCACCTCCAAGATCATCATAAAATCTCTCTTATAGAACTCTTCTTTTATCTTAAATTGTTCTTATCCGCTATAATTAAGCCAACACATTTCCATTTCTTCGTCTCTTCAGTTTTATCTCTCTTTTAGAGACAATCCACTTTCCCCACCAAATCCTGGAAAGCTCTTCAAATTATTTACCACTTAACCAAACCACTTGAGTTAATCTACCCATTTTCTCCCTCCTCTTTCTTTCTCTTTCCTCTTTACATATACAAGGCAGCCTCCTTTATTGCCACCACCTGCTTTCAGCAAGTGGTTCCTCCTCCATCCACGCCCTGCTTGTTTTTGATTTCCTTTGTCGACAAGGAAAATAAGGATAAGCTTACTTATTAATTTAAATTATACAACTATATTGTATAATTAAATTTAATTTCCTCCTTCTCACCATAAATTATTTTAAAATAATTTATTTATTTACTAAATATATAATATAATATATTTAATCATTTATTTAAATATAAATTTAATTTTCTAACTTGATACCAATATACAAATTTTATATATTGGATCTCATCTTATATTTTTAATTTACATCCATTTGGCATAATATTAAATACTATACCATTATTCATGTTATAACTATCATTATTAACTAAATAGATTTCTTTATTAAATTAATGAATATTTTCATCCACCAATTTTCAAATAGTGAATTAATTACCTCATTTCATATTTAATTTATATTCATTTGGCATAATATACTATATTAAGTCATTACATAAATATATTACATTTATATGTAATATATTAAAATAATGAGTTTAATTAACTCCCTCATTTTATTAAAACAAAATACACACATGAATTCACTAATTTTTAGTAAATGAATTAAATTAACTTGTTTTATGAAATTTAATTCATAATAATTTCATTGTCTTTCAAGACTTAAATTCAAATTATATTATTTCATAATATAATTTCAATTTAACTTCAATTAATTAATATTGATTAATTAATTTTCTTCGCCTCCATATTTCATTTCATAATTAACTTCATCCACTTTCTTTAATAATTTAATTAAATATTAAATCTTATTCTCCCATATATGTATATATTTGACATTTATATAAACACATTTAACCATTCACACAAAATCATATATTTCAAAATATATAATACACACACGCATATATATATATACTCAAACCTACTTTGTCTCATAATAGGAATTTTATTAATTAAATTCTTATTTAATATTATTTCAAAAAATTCAAATTTTCACACACTTAGTCTCGAAAAGGTCACTTAGACCAGGTTACTTAAACCTCTTCAAGTCACTTAGACCTCTTCAAGTCACTAAGACAATCGAATCATTGTTGATTGAATGATGTTGAGAGGTGTTGCTAAGTTGGCAATAAGCTTCACTTCTCATGTACTTAGCATCTTGAACAAGTTGTTCAGATTTGTAGAGTGAGTTTTTAGTCTTTGGCATAGCTTTTTCTTTTTGATCATAATTGTTCATTTCTCTCTTTGAATTTGAATCAGTGATGCCTTTTATAGTCTGCTGGAAAGTCTTCTCGTTGCAAGGTTCCCATTGGCGCATTTAATGCTCAGAAACTCTAGGATCCTTGATGTTGACAATATTAGATGTTGTGTCAACTTGCTTTGCAGTTCGGACATGTCACATCAGACTGCAACCTCACCCACCACCTTGTAGTTTTCGTTTTCACCAAACTAGCTATTAGACACATCTTCTGAACTTTGATCTCAACCAAAGATGTTTGGTGAATGTCTCGGGACCTTCAATCAGCAACGCTCCCTTGTCAGTCTTCTTGCCAGTCCTGATTTGCTCTATGAACTTTGTCAATAGTAACGTGATGAGGAACGTAGAGTCTAAGCTCTACGTTCTGCTCTACGACTTGAGCTTTACTATCTTGTTCTACGAACATCCGCTCTACGATCTACTTTACAAATGGCTTTCGATGAAGAGCACTCTACGATGCTTGAGCAGACTCTGCGAACTTCTCTTTATTTTACGAGCACTCACTTCTACGATTCCAAAGACAACTCTGCAAATAGCCTTCACTGAACAGTTCTTGAGTCATTTTACAATTTGGACTTTATTGAACGACTTCAAAGTGTACTCTGCGTTCAATCTTCACTATAAGATCTTTACTTAGCTCTTCAATTCTCTGATCACTTTATGAGCTGATCTTTACTTTACGACTTGAAGTGATCTTTACGACGAATATGAGAGCTCTGCGATCAACATCTGATGCACTACGAAGGATAAGTTAACTTTGCGATTCATGATGACACTACGAACAGGCAGAGTAACTATAAGATCAATTTAGATCTATTAACTATACATCAGATCAACTGAATAAAATCAACCTAACAAATTTTATCTTTTTATTCTAAGTCTTTGTACATCATATCATCATTGAGGACTTTACCGAACTTACTCGTACAAATATACATTAATCACATTCATCATCAAATCACATATGTAGACTCTAACAATCTCCCACTATTTGATGATGACAAAACCAGAAGTTTTATAACATTCAATAATTCTAAAAATGCAGTTGCTTAGAATTTAAACATGACTTAAAATACAGTAAATAACTATATTGCTAGAGTAAAAATATGAATTTATTGATGTAAAGAGTAATTTGTTCAACAATGAAAACTTACAAACGAGTAACAGAAATACATATTTATACTACTTACTATTCTACCTTCTTTCATCTTCTGCCAGCCATTTCTTCCTTCTTTCAATTCTTCTTTCATATTTTTCTTCTACTTATGATTCCTCTTTCTCTTCTCCCCCTGACTTTATCTCTCCCCTTTATTTTATTTCTCCCCCTAATTCTGTCTCTCCCCCTTTTTTCATCATTAACCGCGGAGAGATGCTTGTCTATTTCAACAAGGTCTTGAAGTTAGGAGGAAGTCATGACCATGTCAGCTAGAATTTCTTGCTGATGAGCAGCTGCTTGATCATTTTGTTGATGGACTAGAGCTATTGCATTGTCAGTCTGAACTGTCATATCAGTTTTGAATTCAGAAATAAAATAACTAAGCTCAAAAAAAATTGCAGTCAAAGATTTGATGGATTTCTCATTTTGTTGTTGTGATGCCAGAACAACTCTCTTATGCTCATCCATCGCCTTCAAGAAAATTTGATCCCGTTCATGAAGATGGTGTTACATATCTTTGAACATAGACCTCATCTGCTTATTGAACTCCCTGCCCATATCTCCAAGAAGATAACTTGCAGCTATGGTAATTTTGTTCATTTTCTCATGAAGTTCTATTGAATTCTCCTCAAGCTTCTAATCAATATCTTGAGTAATATGAGTTGTTAGATCTGTCAACTGCTCATTGGTAGGAATGATTGTGATTCGCGAGGCGTTCCAAGATTTGACCAAATAGAGCTTCAGAACCTGCCTTATCACTCCGAGAAAGATTTGTAAGAGCAAGAGGAATATCAAAGAATTCATTTTAGGAGGAGTAATGGATATTTTTAGGAGTAAATGGAACAAGAGTGAAAGTTTTAGTTTCAGCAATCGTAGGGTATTGAGACTCTACGATTAGAGGATTTGTTTTTATTTCATCATTCATAAAGTGTGGAGACTCTACGAACAGAGAGTGAGATGGGTTTACACAGTCAGTAGAGTGTTAGGACTCTACGACTGGGGAAATAAAATTGTTTACATAGTCCGTAGAGTGTTGCGACTCTATGAACGGAGAGTGAGTGACAGATTCATCATAGCAATTTGGAGTGGAAGATTACTAGAAGATAGTAGAAAAAGACTCTACGACTTTGTCATTGTAATCAAAGAATGGAGTAAACTGATACGTATAGAAGGAAAATAAAGGAATAGAGGTAACTTCAGTATTCCTGTAAGCTTTGAAGTGAGGAGTGTTGGAGAGAAGTCTTGAAGCATAAGAGAGAACCCTTGGAAAATTCTGAGCAATTAGCTTAAGATTTGGAAAGCTTGAGTAGCACCAGCTGATGAAACTCTGATCTTCTAAAGTAACAGCTTTCAGCAATGACATCAATGGTATGAAGTAAAGCAATTGCTAAATCTTAGGATCATAGAGAGTAGTACTTCTATCTATCTCTAAATGTTGAAAGTTACTAAATACCTCATCTAGTCTTATTGAGACCAACCGCATCTTCCCATCTCTAGATCATATCCATCTATCAGGAAGAGAATCATTTGGATCTTCTATCCCTTCAAGTACTATACGCCTCCTTATTCCTTGTGATGTGGATGGAGTTGAGGGATGAGGTACGTAATAACTAATGTGTTACTCCCCCTTAAAGTCAAGATCCTCTAGTTTCATGATCGTTGGGTCAAATGTTATGTTGATGTCCTCTTCAACATTGTTGATGACTTTGTTGAGTTTTAAAAAGACATCTTACCTCTTCTCGGTTCTCATATCTCTTCTCTTCTTCTTTTCAACTTTCTTCTTCTTTCCTCTTCTTTCCTCTTCTTTTCAACTTTCTTCTTCTTTATCTCTTCGTTTATTGAACTCAGCTACTTCTTCTTCTTCGTCTTCTCCTTAGGATCGGGGCTTGAAGCCTTCACAACCTGTTCTTCTCCATTTTCTTGAGGCTCCGATTACTCAACATTATATGGCTCAGACGTACAAGCCTTCTCAGCCATTTCATCTTCATTATGTGGCTCAGGTGTGGAAATCTTCACAGCTAGTTCATTATCGATGTTGGGTTCAGACGTAGAAGCTTTATTCTTCCCCTTGTTCTTCCTTATGAGTTCAGGTAACTCTTCATTCTCCTCGTCATCAAGCTTTAGATTGGAGGAGGCACTGATTCTCTAGCTTCTTCATCGAGCTGAATAAGGGCCTTTCTCTGTTGATGAAGTCTCACACTCTGTCTCCTTGGGATAATTGATGAGGGCATATTATTCATTTATTTCGATTCCTTTATGTTTAGTTTATTACATGTTTTGTTGTGTGCACGAGCTTATTAAGGTATTTTATGATTTCAGGATGAATTGAAGTAAAAAAGATGAAAACAACATTATTTGGAGCTAAGCAGAGGAAAAGGAGCAAAGTGTTGCAGCCTGAGGTCTGGCGTGGCCGCGCGGCTCTGCAGAAAAGAAATCAGCCTCTAGACCTTGGGCGCGGTCGCGCTCATTTTGAGAAGGAATCTAGCGCTGACACGCTAAGTCGGGAATCTGGAAATTTTTAAAAGTTTTTCAGGCAGATTTTGACAAATTTCTAATTAGATTTGGATTGATATTTCTAATGACTTAGGATTTCTTTTCAATTAAGATTCTCTTTCTAAATTGGTTTCTATTTCTTTATGGAAGCTAGAGTTATGATTTGTGATTCCTTTTAGGATTTGGATTTCTAGTTCTCATAGGATTTAGGACTTTATCTAGCACTATAAATAGATTTAATAGTTAGGGTTTTATTCATTCATTCTATCATCTACAACATTGGAGTGCAGACTTGAAGGCATGTCAAGTTAATCTTTTCAATTCAGTTCTCAAGGATGTTGAACCTTATTCATAATTAACGGTTTGCATGAGATTTATTCTATTAATCTATTTTAATTGATTGCATGTTATTCTATCTGATTGATTTGATTTGGTCAGTTATATTAATCTGATAAATATCATCTGCTAGATTAAAATATAGTATTAATCAAACGATATTATATTTGATCATAAGTAGCAATTGGTAATGCATGATTGTGGATAAGCTTTTGACTATTGCTAAGATTATTAGAAGGCAAGTTAAATAATTCCTGGTTGTGTGATTGTTGTTTAAAATAACCTAATTCTCATTCTTCATGCTACTGTTATATTAAATCTAAACTGCTAGTTCTAGGTTGTATGATAGTTAGGGTTTATTAGGACGATTGTCACTTTAAATTTACAACAAAAGGAGAATTTCGGATAATTAGCGATTGCGGTTATCTAGTGTTATTAATCTCATTGAAGGGTAAATATCGCTTGAACTTGATTAATTCATACTCGTGAAAAGGTGATACTGAACTGTAGAACTGAAGTCTTTTACTCATTGATTACTCATATCACTCAATCTTTGTTTTCATTACATTAGTTGATCAATTCAAAACCCCATTTTATTGGAAACAATTGAATAAATATAAAGTAATACACTCTCTGTGGGATCGACCTTTACTTGTTACTATACTAATCTTTGAGTTAATAGAGTAGAAATAAGGTATTAATTTAGGAGTGTCAACGACAGCTCCCAATAATCTTAGAGACAAGTGTGCTTATATCTTCTTATTTTTCTTCTTCTACAACCTTCTTCTTATTATTCTTCAAGGGTTGGTTAATCGTAGAGTCAAGAGCTCTACGACTGCGAGGTGCAGTAGAACCTTGAGAAGTCTTCTCTTGCATCAACCTTCCTTTTTCCTTTGGCTTTAGTGGCCTTTTAAACCTCACTCACAGTGCGCTCACTGCCACCTTCTAATTGTATTGATCTCCTATTCTCCATCGGATTCCTCTTCCAATTTAAAATAACTGAGGGGTGATCCTATTTTTGACATTCAGAGGCTCCCCCTCTTCATCTCCAATTTTGCTTTTCAGTCTCTTCTTCAAAATAATACATATAAATCTCCCATAGAACATCTTGAAAGTTGTCTTACATGCAGCCTTCTTTTTTTTAGCATCTTCAACCCATTTGATCTTCTTTTTCATTTCGATAACAGTCATGAACTTCATCTTCAACTCACTTATGGAATCGTGAGCAGTGTCCTTACACAGGATACACTTGCCAACAATCTCAGAAAGGAACTCATACTTCTGAGGGAGTTCATTCTTCTTAATTCCCTTGAGTTGTGGGTTTTTATGATAACTCATCATCTGCATCCCCTCTTCCATGTCAATCTCTATGAAGGACATAAGACCTTGACTGAGAAATCCTAAGCAGTGATTGATTTTTGAGGCTCCCAATCGTAGATTAGTGCCCTTAACTTTGGTGACCAGAACACCACCACCATAAGATGCTTCTAGATAGAATTCCTTAACAAACTTGGTGAAGACTTTGGTGTTAGACTCCAAACTTTCAGAGAAACCGACTTCTCACATAAGCTTCAGAACATCTTTCAACTTTTTCATAGTAGCGACAAACTTGTCAGAGCAGAGTTGGTTTCCAGTAACAACTTAATAGCTTGCCATCTCATTTTTGGTTCGATTAAATGATCACACAAGTGTTTAAGATTTTAGGAATTCTTGAAAGACTAGGGTTTGAAAATGGTTGAAAGCACAAAAACTCATATTGCAAAATAGAAAGGTGAAAGTCATATGAAAGATTTGAAATGACTTTATATCACTTCCTTCTAGTTTTGCTGAGTGGGGCACATGCCAAGAGATGATTGATTGCATGTCGTTTCGGATCTGCATTTTTACAACTGTAACACAATAACTTCTTCGATCCACTCGCTTTTCTTGACGTGAGAAATAATCACCTTTGAACTAACCACTTTAACTTCTTCTATTGTAGAGTAACTTTTTGAAAGAAAAAAAATGAACTCTACGATATATCAACTTCTCAACGATCTTCTTTCCTCTTGAATAGTTTTGGAGGTTATTCGACAGAAACTTTTTCTTGAAGTTCGTCACTCAAGAATGTACTCTTAGCATCCATTTGGAAGACCCTAAACTTCATGTGGGCTGCAAGGGCTAGGAACATTTTGATAGCCTCCATTCTGGCAACAAGAGCAAAGGTTTCATCATAATCGATTTCTTCTTTCTAAGAATATCCTTTGGTCACCAGCCTTGCCTTGTTTATAGTGATCATACTATCCTCATCCACCTTGTTTCTAAAAACTTATTTGGTGCCAATAGCTGAATGTTCTCTTGGTCTAGGAACCATCCTGCAAACCTTATTTCTTTCAAAATGATCCAACTCCTCTTTCATAGCATCTTCCATCTTCTTAGGCTCCATCTGAGAGAGAAAGCTTAGGTAGAAGCATTCATTTTGAGTGGTTGTCTTTGTCCTGATACTAGCATTTAGATCACTAATGATCAAGATCTGAATGTGACATCTTACTTATTTGTTTTCAGATGGTATGACTATTCTTGTGCCTTGTTGTCTAAGATCTTTAAGATTAGGTTCAAGTTCTGCATCTTTATTAAATCTTAAAGTTCTCATGCTTGGAACTAAGAACAGTACAACCTCCTTATCTGGTATAACGATCGTCAGGTCTGGCTGTGACGCCCCCAAAATAGGTTCAATACCGACCTATTCTGAGTCGCCAAATACATGGTACAGAATTCTAAATACAAATCTTTTACAACAAAAGGTCGTGAGAAATACGACCATACAACTATGAATTTCAATGCAAATCGTATATAATACGAAATATAAATATTCAAATTCATTCCTTATTCATTACAATTATTATTCCACTATTTTATAAAATAGTGAGGACTTCTACAGATCTAACTCTGATCATCACACTGTTCCCCGACTAGTCCCCGCAACATTCTCATTCCCTGAAGAGGACAATAGATGAAAAGGGTGAGCTCAACTAGCCTAGTAAAGAATATTATGACTAAGATAATGGAAAATAAATTATCGTTAGTCTTCAACAATTCAGATAAAATATTATGGACAACAAGTTTTAGACCAACAACAGCAGCGGAAATAACAATATATCAGAAGAATTAAGTAGAAAATAATGTCTACTATCTTCTATGAGTTAAAAGTTCATCATCAATATTTTATCCCTGTAACATCAATCAATATACATCTCGAATCAAATATTTATCTTTGCACTACGGGCCAAAGATATTCATTTGTATCACCAACTGGTCATGTTCATCTCAACACTTGTCCATCTTTGCACTACGAGCCAAAGATATTCATCAGGTAATCATTCATCTTTGCACTACAGGCCAAAGATATTCATCAAGTAATCATTCATCTTTGCATTACAGGCCAAAGATATTCAGTTATATCACCATTTAGGACTGGGGATGATGAAAAATATTTTAAAGAACAAATCCAACGAGATAAAGGACAAAGATTAAATATTCGAATTTTAGTTTTTCCAAGTTCAAAAATACTCCATAACAATACTTTGTGGAGCAAAATTCAAGAATGAAGTTCAAAGCTTGGATACAATCAAAGATAAAAGGAAAAAAAATTACCGTGAATAGTAACCCGTGAATAGTAACTCGTGAATAGTAACTCAACATGAAAAGATAAAAATTTCACGAGAAAGTTCAGAAAATTATTCCGGTGAAATGATACTAGATGAAGCGCAAAACTCAAGAAATTTATGATTATTTCAGGAATTATAGAAGCAATACTTATTGTGGTAAGTTCAGATTTAGGAATATGAAATGAAATATTATTACTTCCATAATATGGAATATGAAAGAAAATAATATTCTTTATGAATATTGAAAGACAATAACATCATTTACTCGAAAAATAATATCCCTTACCTTAACAATAGAGTAGTTTTGACTGGAATGTCGGATATTATGTGGACGAAAACTTGCACCGTAATCCACACTCAAACTATCCTTATACTCACAAGAAATACGCTCGATATTATAGAGAAAAAATTTTCTGATTCTATTGTGATTTTCATTTCTAACTAAGCACCCTATTTATAGCAAAAGGCTAGGACGCCAGGATTGAAAATACCTGCTACCGGTGGCTTCTTGCAAATTCAACACGCACACCACTTTAAAATTTTCAGCATTTTATTCCATATAAGACAAAAGCGGGGCCCACCCATGCTTTTAATAAAAAAAACATTTATTTCTGAAATTTCAATAATTCATAATAAATAACCCTTTAATCAAAAAAATACGAACTCTATGTCTTTTTTATAGAAAATTTAATTCTCTACAACTTTGTAGAAGGATGTTTTTCCAAATTCCCAACCAAAAATGGCCAAAATCCACAAACGGATGATTTTTCACACCAAAATACCGATAAAAATACATCAGCACTAATTCCTTCTTTTATATACACAAAAATAAATATTTTCTTATCATATAAATTAATAATTTATTGTTCACAAATAATATTACAGAACTACAATATTGATAACCAGGTCGTTCTTAGGAAAGAGGGGGCCTTCTGATAAGGATTTCTCCTTACTAGCGCGCAATTAATCAACCCTTTTCCTAGACAGAACTTCCTTAGACATTACCAATAATGCTATCTAATAATATTATTCAAATAATATGAATTATTGATTTGATAATTTGAAATACTGTGCAATGACAATTATTGAGTCACTAATATAAAATAGCAAAGTAGCACTTATTGATATAAAATATCAACGTAGCAAATATTGAACCAATAAAATATTATGCAATTATTGAATCAATAATATAAAATATTAAACAGTAATTACTGTAACAATAATTGAGTAAGTGTCTTTCTACTTAAGAATCAATAATTCAAAATACTGTGCAATACCATGTGCTACTGTGCAACACCGCATATTACTGTATTTTAACCACCGGGTATTTCAACAGTACTAACGGTAACAACTACACAGTTATTTTATAAAAAGATTATTTATGTCACTTTCTATATCCGACATTCATTCCGTTGTGGGGTCCACCAATTACTGCGCCGTCGTACGAATATTCTCCGACAAAAAGAATATTCCTCGACCAAACGAATATTTTATAACCACTTGCTCACTTTGTGAACTTTGCACATCTCACCCATAACTTATCACATTTATCAAATCAACACCTTACTATTTCAAAATATTATATAAAGAAAATTAAATATTATTCATAAAATTTGGGGTCTTACAACCTCCCCTCCTTATGAAATTTCGTCCTCAAAATTGACGTACGTACCTGGTATGTCGAAAAGGTGAGGATACCTCACTTTCATTTCTGATTCTAACTCCCAGGTCATTTCCTCAATTTCATGGTTTCTCCATAAAATTTTGACTTGAGGTATAACCTTTGAGCGTAGAATATGTTCCTTCCTATCCAAGATCTTGACAGGTAACTCCTCGTATGTTAAATCTTCAGCTATCTCGTCTGGTTCTAACTCAATAATATGGTTTGGGTCTTTCACATATTTACGTAGCATGGATATGTGACAAACCTTATTAACACGAGACATGCTAGACGGTAAAGCGAGTCTATAGGCCACATTTCCTACACGGTCAAGGATCGCAAATGGACCAATGAATCGTGGGTTGAGCTTTCCTCTTTTTCTGAATCTTGTAACTTCTTTCCATGGAGCAACACGTAACAATACATGGTCCCCAACATTAAATTCCACGTCCTTTCGATGAAGGTCCGCATAACTCTTTTATCGATCTTGTGCTGTTTGTATACGTTGCCGGATTATTTGAATCATTTTCGTAGTCATACGTACTAACTCCGGTCCCAACAATGTTGCTTCCCCCACCTCATCCCAGCATACTAGAGAACGACATTTTCGTCCATACAACGCCTCGAATGGAGCCATGCATATACTTGCCTGATAACTGTTATTGTAGGAGAATTCCACCAATGGTAGGTACTTATCCCAACACCCTTTGAAGTCTAGAACATAGAGTCTCAATAGATCTTCAAGAGCTTGAATAGTCCTTTTCGATTGCCCGTCCGTTTGAGGATGATATGGAGAACTGAATCGTAAATCTGTGCCCATAGCTTTCTGTAAACTGATCCAAAATCGTGAAGTAAATCTGGGGACACGATCCGAAACTATAAATACTGGCATGCCATGCAATCTCACAATCTCATTCACGTACATACGAGCAAGATGTTCAAGAGAATAAGTCTCCCGTATCGACAAGAAATGAGCAGACTTGGTTAATCTATCAACAATAACCCAAATCGCATCTATGCCTTGAGAAACCTTGGGAAGACCCGTAACGAAATCCATGGTAATGTGTTCCCACTTCCACTTTGAAATCTCAAGTGGTTTGGCACTTGATGCTCCGCCTTGACACGTTGACACGTTAAACACCTCGAGATAAACTCCGCGATCTCTCTCTTTATATTGCTCCACCAAAATGTATGTCGAAGATCACGATACATTTTGGTACTCCCATGATGGATTGCAAACGGTGTGTTGTGTGCCTCCATCATGATTCTATACTTCAAATCAGAATCATTAGGAACACAAAGTCTAGAGTTGACTCGAAGTATTCCTTCTTCATCAATCCTTGCTTCTGGAATAGCACCTTCTTGCACTTTCTTCTTCATCTTCATCAGCTCCGGGTTTGTAGCTTGAGCAGCTTTAACTTTATCAATCAAAGCTGGTTCTACGCGTATACTTGACATCATCACATGGGTCCCCGGAGTCTTGAACTCAATCTCCATCCTTTGTAAATCACACAAAATAGGTCTTGATAGCATCGCATTCATTCTCGCATATGATCTTCTACTCAACGCATCAGCTACCACGTTCGCTTTTCCAGGATGGTATTGGATGGTATGGTCGTAATCTTTCAACAGCTCAAGCCAACGTCGTTACCGCATGTTGAGTTCCTTCTGGGTGAAGAAATATTTAAGACTCTTATGATCCGTATAGATCTCCACTTTCTCTCCATACAGGTAGTGTCTCCAGATCTTCAACGCGAAAACAACTGCTGCCAACTCTAGATCATGAGTAGGATAATTCCTCTCATATTCCTTGAGTTGTCGCGAGGCATAGGCTATGACTTTCCCATGTTGCATGAGAACACATCCTAACCCTTTGCCCGAAGCATCGCTGTAAATGACAAATCCATCCGAACCAGATGGTATCGTCAGAACAGGTGCCGAAATGAGTCTCCTCTTGAGCTCTTGAAAGCTCTTCTCGCATTCCTTGTTCCATACGAATTTTGTATCTTTTCGAGTCAGTTGAGTTAATGGAGTAGCGATTCGAGAAAATTCTTACACGAATCTCCAATAATAACCAGCAAAGCCCAGAAAGCTACGTACTTCGGTCACCGACTTCGGTTTCTCCCAACTTTGTATTGCTTCAATCTTCGCCAGGTCAACAGATACTCCACGTTTTGATACCACGTGCCCAAGGAATGCTACCTCCTCAAGCCAGAACTCGCATTTCTTCAGCTTGGCATATAGCTTGTTTTCACGAAGCCTTTGAAGTACCAGCTTCAAGTGGTGCTCATGATCTTCACGACTTTTGGAATAGATGAGGATGTCATCAATAAAGACAACCACGAACTGATCCAAATATTCCTTGAATACACGGTTCATCATATCCATGAAAGCGACATGAGCATTAGTCAATCCAAAAGACATGGCTAAGAATTCATAATGCTCGTATCGAGTTCTGAAAGCAGTCTTTGGAATATCCTTAGTTTTAATCTTCAGCTGATGATATCCAGAATGAAGATCGATCTTTGAAAAGAATTGTGCACCTTGTAACTGGTCGAACAGGTCATCAATACGAGGTAACGGACACCTATTCTTGATGGTGACATGATTCAACTCCCGATAGTCAATACAAAGTCGCATACTCTCGTCTTTCTTCTTTACGAATAAAACAGGAGCACCCCAAGGAGATGTACTAGGACGAATAAAATCGATGTCTAACAACTCCTATAGTTGGACCTTTAACTCCTGAAGTTCAATAGGAGCCATTCGATATGGGATTTTAGAAATGGGTTTTGTACCAGGTTCAAGGTCAATAAAGAATTCAACTTCACGTTCCGGGGGAGACCGGGAAGTTCTTCGAGAAATACATCAGGAAAATCATTAACAACAGAAATATCATTCAAACCTAACGTATTCTGATAGTGACATGTGCTAAGAAAGCTTGACATCCTTTTTTCAATAAACGAATAGCTTTATGACTTGAAATGACATTGACTGATTTTAGTGGTTTGGTGGTTTGGATTCGCACAACAGGTTGATTAGGAATATGAAAACTAACAACCTTACGAAAATAATCAATTTTGGCATGATAAGTGGTTAACCAGTCAATTCCTAAAATCACGTCAAATGCAAGTATTTTCAAAGATATAAGATCAACAGGTAGGGTGAGGGTGCCAATTTGAATCAAGCAAGATTTGTAAACTGTGGATGTAACAAAGGTTTCTCCTAATGGAGTTTCAACAGCTAAGTCAAAGTCTAATTTCTCAGGTGTCAAGTTCAAACGTTGAGCACAAGCAGGTGAAATAAAAGAATGGGTAGCACCGGTATCTAATAAGGTATAGACTTTGCAAGAGTTTATAATTAGCTTACCCGTAATAACCTCGTTCGGGTTCCTTACTTGTTGGGCAGTCACGACAAAAGCTCTTCCAGGAACCACTGACTTTGACTTGTCAGGGATAGCCTTTGGAGTCACCATCCCTGCTGGACTTGATTTCGCTACAGGACACACTCGAGCTATGTGCCCTTCCTTTCCACAGTTATAACACACCTTCGATTATTGTGTGTAGTTGGGGCTGATGTGTCCCTCTTGCCTGCATTTATAGCATACGATCGGCGGTCGTTCTCCTCCCCTAGAAACAGTTAGTTTTGCTGTCGATGCTTTCACGTTCTCATTGTTGTACCTTCTCTTCTTAAAATCTCCTCCCGACTCACTTCTTCTATTATCATGGCCATGATTACCACCGGAATGTTTACCGCTTCTATCATAATTCTTTCCTCCCTGCTAGTTGTCATTGTTCCGATGACTGCTGCCACCGGTACGACCTTGGTTGTTGTCCCTTGGTTGAACATAATCATTATCTCGTTCTAATAATTGGGCCCTGTTCACTACATCCGAATATAGAGAAAATTTATGATAAATAAGTTATTGACGAATTTCTAGTTTCAAACCTCTTAGAAACATCCGCGTCATACGTTCCTCATTCTCCACCAAATGAGGTGCAAATCAGGATAACTCCGCGAACTTAGCCTCGTACTGGGACACAATCATGTTGTTCTGTTCCAGTCTGATAAACTCTACCTCTTTCCTGTGACGAATACTTTCTGAAAAATACTTGTCATTGAACAGTTTCTGTAACGCCACCCAAGACATTTTGAGTGCGGCAGGCTGGATACGCTTCACAGATTCCCACCAGTAATCTACCTCTCCACGGAACATAAAGGTGGCAAATGGAACCTTCTATTCCTCTGTGCATCCCAAGACATCAAATATCTTGGTAATTTGCTTAATCTAATTTTTTGCCTTAATTGGATCTGGCTTTTCCTAAAACTCTGGTGGTCCCAACTCTTTAAACTGCTTGGCAGTGACAAGCCGCAAGTTGTTATTTCCACCTGTATTATGAACACGAGTCTCTCTCGTCTGGTTTTGCATGAACTGCAAAAAACTTCTAAACATCCCATCATTTATCGTTTCTTCGGTAAGGTTATTTACAAGATGAATATAGTCTTCCTGTTGCACGTTCTCCGGGTTGGTGATTAAAGGTGTCTCAACGGTCTCATTCACTCCATTGTTTAGATTTTCAGCTACCATTCTCAAATACTGCCACAAAATAAGGGTTAATCAAACAAATTAACATATCACATATTAACCCTATGTTCTAAATAACCAATTAAATACCAAATAAGCTTTAGGTAGGACACACACTAGCGAAGGATTTTACTCGTCTCTCCCCTCCTAGTTTTATTCCCAGATCTCCGCCAGAGATCATATCCCTAAGCTCTGATACCAACTGTGACGCCCCCAAAATAGGATCAATACCAACCCATTCTGAGTCGCCAAATACATGGTACAGAATTCTAAATACAAATCTTTTATAACAAAAGGTCGTGAGAAATACGACCATACAACTATAAATTTCAATGCAAATTGTATATAATACGAAATATAAACATTCAAATTCATTCCTTATTCATTATAATTATTATCCCACTATTTAATAGAATAGTGAGGACTTCTACAGATCTAACTCTGATCATCACACTGTTCCCCGACTAGTCCCCGTAACATTCTCATTCCCTGAAGAGGACAATTGATGAAAAGGGTGAGCTCAACTAGCCCAGTAAATAATATTATGACTAAGATAATGGAAAATAAATTATCGTTAGTCTTCAACAATTCAGATAAAATATTATGGACAACAAGTTTTAGATCAACAACTGCAGCGAAAATAACAATATATCAGAAGAATTAAGTAGAAAATAATGTCTACTATCTTCTATGAGTTAAAAGTCCATCATCAATATTTTATCCCTGTAACATTAATCAATATACATCTCGAATCAAATATTTATCTTTGCACTACGGGCCAAAGATATTCATTTGTATCACAAACTGGTCATGTTCATCTCAACATCTGTCCATCTTTGCACTACGGGCCAAAGATATTCATCAAGTAATCATTCATCTTTGCACTACAGGCCAAAAATATTCATCAAGTAATCATTCATCTTTGTATTACAGGCCAAAGATATTCAGTTATATCACCATTTAGGACTGAGGATGATGAAAAATATTTTAAAGAACAAATCCAGCGAGATAAAGGACAAAGATTAAGGATTCGTATTTTAGTTTTTCCAAGTTCAAAAATACTCCATAATAATACTTTGTGGAGCAAAATTCAAGAATGAAGTTCAAAGCTTGGATACAATCAAAGATAAAAGGAAAAAAAATTATCGTAAATAGTAACTCATGAATAGTAACTCAACATGAAAAGATAAAAATTTCACGAGAAAGTTCAGAAAATTATTCCGGTGAAATGATACTAGATGAAGCGCAAAACTCAAGAAATTTTTGATCATTTCAAGAATTATAGAAGCAATACTTACCGTGGTAAGTTCAGATTTAGAAATATGAAATAAAATATTATTACTTCCATAATATGGAATATGAAAGAAAATAATATTCTTTATAAATATTGAAAGATAATAACATCATTTACTCGAAAAATAATATCCCTTATCTTAACAAGAGAGTAGTTTTAACTGGAATGTCGGATATTATGTGAACGAAAACTTGCACCGTATTCCACACTCAAACTATCCTTATACTCACAAGAAATACGCTCGATATTATAGAGAGAAAATTTTCTGATTCTATTGTGATTTTCATTTCTAACTAAGCACCCTATTTTCATTTTCACATTGAATAAATATTTCCTTATCATATATATCAAAAATTAATTATTCACAAATAATATTACAGAAATACAATATTGACAACCAGGTCGTTCCCAAAAAAGAGGGGGTCTTCCAATAAGGATTTCTCCTTACTTGCGCGCAATTAATCAACCCCTTTTCTAGACAGAACTTTCTTAGACATTGCCAATAATGCTATCTAATAATATTATTCAAATAATATGAATTATTGATTTGATAATTTGAAATACTGTGCAATGACAATTATTGAATCACTAATATAAAATAACAAAGTAACACTTATTGATATAAAATATCAACGTAGCAAATATTGAACCAATAAAATATTATGCAATTATTGAATCAATAATATAAAATATTGAACAGTAATTACTGTAACAATAATTTAGTAAGTGTCTTCCTACGTAAGAATCAATAATTTGAAATACTGTTCAATACCGTGTGCTACTGTGCAACACCGCGTATTACTGTATTTTAACCACCGGATATTTCAACAGTACTAACGGTAACAACTACGCAGTTATTTTATAAAAAGATTATTTATGTCGCTTTCTATATCCGACATTCATTCTGTTGTGGGGTCCACCAATGACTGCGCCGTCGTACAAATATTCTCCGACAAAAAGAATATTCTTCGACCAAACGAATATTTTATAACCACTTGCTTACTTTGTGAAATTTGCACATCTCACCCATAACTTGTCACATTTATCAAATCAACACCTTACTATTTCAAAATATTATATAAAGAAAATTAAATCTTATTCATAAAATTTGGGGTCTTACACTGGCTTTATGGCTTCAGTTTCTGCGATCGTAGATTCCAAATCTATTACTTCTTCAAGTTTGAGCTATTTTGTTTGGTTCACCTTGATCAGTCTCATTAAAGGTAACATGAATAGAGACTTCCACGGACAAGGAGTTCATGTTGAACACTCTATAGGCTTTGCTTTCCATAGAGTATCCAAGAAAGATTCATTTATCTTGATGATAGAAATAACTCCAATGTCAATCAAACCATAGCCTCTGGTTGTTCTAGAGTTATTGTCTCCATAGATAACTGTTGAATTATTCTTAACTTTCAAAATCTGACGAGAGTGCCTTGTTGCCAGATATGTACCTTGAGCATCTACTATCGAGATACTATATGGACTCTGTGGATCTCGATTCCTGCACGTACAATCATTGTCTATTTTGGTAACCATATTTGTTTGGGTCCTTATCTATTAGTTCTATTGGGGACATAAATATTCCTGCTTTTGGTTCGACGATATGCATTATATTCATAATCATAATAACAATATGCAGCTTTATGTCCATACTCATGAAAATTATAACATTTAATATGGTGTATGGGTGAGTGTGCGTGTGTGGATATCTTCTCACTTAAAACTTTTGTAGAGGATATGGATTTCTTATTGGCTGAATCTTCTTCTACTTCCACATTTTTCTATGATTTTGAAATTTCGTAAAGTAAGGACCAATTCTACAATTTGTGTCTGGTTGGTTTGTAGAGTTGAATTTATCAAACTTTACGATCCTTCGAGGTACGATCTTAGACTTGGATCTACTCTTTGGTTTGACAAAACCTAGACCAATGTGTGACCTATTGTTCTTTGGAACAACAATCTAGTCAACATAGATTAGACAACTTGGAATAATGAGCTTCGTAACCTCTTTGGATTTTACAAATACAATACCTCTATGGGAAGAAGATGTACTATTATTGTTAGTGTCCACTGAGTTTTCCACACTTGGAGCAGAAGATAGATCTCCAAACCCCAGACCTGATTCAGAGACAACTCTCTACCTAGTGATCAGTGAATCCATAGATGTGGAAGAACGATTCTACATTGAGATTGTCTTTTCTAACTCCTATATCTTAGAGGTAAGAGCAGGCTCTCTCAGTGATTAGCCTCAGTTATCTTCCTCAAATTCTCATTCTCAACATCAAGCTTGGATAGAGAGGCAGTGTTTTGTAGAGTAGTTTCCAGCTCTACTTGCATTTTCTTTTTCTCCTCTTGAAGAAGAGAATGGTCCTTTGATAAAACCCTAAACCAGTTCATATATTGATGCAAATCGGATGTTATATCATGCAATGCTAATCTAAGATCATCAATATTAGCATTAGAAGAGTTAAAGTCAAACACCTCACTGATGTCGATCTCTCGAAGATCAGTGGTTCTACTAGAATCTTCCTCTATTGCCATCAGACAGAGGTTTGCTACTTGAGGTCCTTCATCGTTGCTAGAATCTGAATTCGATTCATTCTCTGAATCACTCCACGATCCCTCAACTATAAAGCCTTTTTCGTTCTTATGATGTTTCTTGTAGTCTTTATTCTCTTTTTTTAGTAAAACTACTTCTTGTCTTTCTTGAGCTCTTGTCGCAGAGGTTTGGATCACTCTACGATGTAATGGTCAGGCTTCTTGTACTTGTAGCATAGATCATTTTTTTGATCTTTACTACTGTTGGGAATTGCATATTCAGATTTGATATTGAAAGTAAATATAAATGCTTAAGTGTACAGTCCTTGAGAGAATCATTGTACAAAGACTTAAATGATAGATCAAAACTGTTAGGTTGATCTGAGCTTTAATGTTTATCATTTATGTAAATAAATGTATAAAAGAAAAGATCAAACTTGTTAGGTTGATCTATTTTAGCTGTAAAAGTTAAAGCCTTGACAGAATTGTAGTCTGTCAAAGGTAGCATGCAGATGACAAAGCAGAATCGTGGAGCTTAAAGGAAGATATCAAGAATCGTAGTCTGCCAAGAGATTCGAAGTCTGCAGAAGAGAAGGCAGAATCGTGGAGCTTGAACGAAGATATCAAGAATCGTAGTCTGCCAAGAGATTCGAAGTTTGCAGAAGAAAAGGCAGAATCGTGGAGCTTGAACGAAGATATCAAGAATCGTAGTCTGCCAAAGAATCAAGTCTGTAGAAGCCAAGGCAAGATCCGTTGAGCTCAAGTGAAAGCATCAAATAATTGTAGTCTGCCTTGGAAGCCACACTGAGAATCATAAAGTTGAAAAGCATCTAACGAGCCAAGTTTAGAATCGCAGAGTGCTATCAGAAGTGTGGAGTCTGCAAGACAAGTAAGCAAGGAATCGTAGTCTACCAAGTGCTTAAGAGAAATCGTAGGTTCTCTACAATCAAGTCTGAATCAAGTTATGCGAAGCTAACACACAACGATTATGTCACAATGACCATAATCGTAGTGTTCCTCCAGTCAGCATCAAAGATCTTAGTTCTGATGAAGGGAGGAAGAACAACAAATGAAAAAAGGTTTATGGCCGTTGACAAAGTGATAGTCCCAATACTTCCATAGTCATCCTTAATTCAAATCGAAGAAGAGTATTGAATAAGCTAAGGAAAGGACTAAAGCTGCCTGGAGAAAGCACCTTTTCAGGTGTTAGGTGAAAGATGCAGTCTGTTGTGTCAGTGAGCCAGTCTGCAGTGTCGTAGAAAAGCAGGACGTCAACATCACTGCACAAAAAACGTCCGGAGCATTAAATGAAGCAACGGGAGGATTCAAATGGCTAATTCTGAATGGCTCTTTTATAAGCAAATCAGACAAGGATTCAGACTAAGGAAGCAAGACGTGAAAAGAAAGAATACATTGAGAAAAGCTCAAGAACACTCAACGATCAACATTACAATCCTGAAAAGAGGAAAGCTTGCTTCGCTACTCAGTCTTTAAGAGACAGATGCTGAACTGCAACTAAGTAGCACACCTCAAACAACTACTGCAAATCCAAGTGAGGTACCAAGTCAGAGGACTTGAAGAGTTCAAAAGTGAACTAAGAGCAGATCCAAGTCAGAGGACTTGAAGAGTTCAAAAGTGGACTAAGTGAAGTTCTAGGGCTGCTGGTCTTGAAGGGATCTAAGTGATCCAGTTATAAGAGACATCCTTAGTGGATTTCCTACTCGTGGAGTAGAAGAGTGGATTAGGAGCCTTGTGTGCTCTGAACCACTTAAAACCTTCTGTCTCATTGTCTCTCATTAACTGCTATAACTGCTATATCTGTTATAACTGCAATAACTGCTTATCAAACCATAACTGCAATATCTTGAAGGGGAACAAAACATATATTCCGCTGCTGTCAGTATAATCAATACTAACAAAGTATTTTAAACAAAGAATTTTTAAAATATCTATTCAACCCCCCTTCTAGATAACTAACGTGTCTTTGGGAACTAACAATTACTACTTTCTTTGTTGTATTTCTTTCTTGGCCTCCAACTGCTGCTCTTTCTCATGAACTTCCTTAGCCTTTGAGCAAGCATGGCTATATCTTTATTATCATCAGCTTCATCATGATCGTCATCTTTTACAACTTTAGCTGGAACTTTTGAGGCATCTTCAGAAGCTTTGAGAGAAATTCCTTTGTCTTTTCTCTTGCCCTCAGAAATGGTCTCTGTTCTCTGATTAATCACAAGCTCATAGGTAAAAAGGTTATCTTTGATTTTCAACACAGTCATCTCATGAAGATTTTTTGACTCACAGATGGCAGTGGTCTTGGCATCCCACTTGCTTGGTAGAGCCATCATGAACTTTATATTCAGATCTTTATTAGGGTAGACCTTGCCATAAGATCTTAGAGAGTTGAGGATCACATTGAACCTTTCATATGTTACAGTGATGTTCTCTCCAAGGACTGCTTGTTTTCTCTGACTTCTTCAGTGCCCTTATGCATCACTATCAGAGCTTCCTAAACCTTTGACAATGGTGCATTTGACAACATTCTCAAAAAGCTCGTATTCTAGAGCCATGAACAGAATGTTCTTTACCTTTTTATCTAGTTGCACCAACTTCTTCTCATTCTCGGTCCACTCGACTAGCTGCTTAACAACTGCTTTATTGGGATCATCTATTTTTGGAGCCAGCTTGGTAGGAATGTATGGACAATTCAGGACTGCATCGAAAAATTCATCATCAATCTCATCCATATAGAGTACGCATTTTCCAATTAGAAAACTTTTCTCTATTTAAAAGAGGAGGCCTATTTCCCCCACCAAGCTCAGAACTGGTTTAGTTTAGTGTCATCGATCAACTCAAAGTGTAAGTTTCAAATGTTCGTGAGAACCAGCTCTGATACCACTTGTTTTTTCCCAGAGGCAAAATAGAGATCTACAAGGGGGGTTGAATAGATCTCTAAAAACTTTGACTTATTTAAAGATTAGTTACCAGATAATTGATTAGTCAATATTGATTATGCACAGCGAAAAATATTTTGAAAAACCCCCTTAAAGATTAAGAAAAATCTCAGTTCTAAATTTAGTCTTTTGGTTTTATGTCACACAAACAAGATCAATAAAGTAATAGAAAGTAAGTGCTAAAAAGTAGATGACACAGATAAATTTTAAGTGGTTCGGAGACTGAACAACTCATAGTCCACTCTTCTACTTTAACAAGTAAGAAAGCCATTAAGGATAAGGTCACAAAAACCAGATCACTAAGATCTATTACAACTGAACCACATAAGTTCCTTCGAGTCACTTAGTCTCGAAAATGTCACTTAGACATGTTCAAGTCACTTAGACCAGGTCACTTAGACCTCTTCGAGTTAGTTAGAATATGTCACTTAGACCTCTTCAAGTCACTTAGACTTGGATTAAAGTCACTAAGATAATCGAATTACTATTGATTGAATGATGTTGAGAAGTGATGTTAAGTTGAATATAAGCTTCTCTTCTCATGTATTTATTAGCTTAAACAAGTTGTTCCGATTCGTAGAGTGAGTTCTTTGACTTTGGCAGAGCTTTTTCTTTTTTATCAAAGTTGTTCACTTCTCTTTTTGAATTTGAATCCTTGATGTCTTTCATAGTCTGTCGAAAAGTCTTCTCATTGCAAGTTTCCCGTTGGCGCATTTAATGCTAAGATACTTTAGGATCCTTGATGTTGACATTATGAGATGTTGTGTCAACTTGCTTTCCTTCTCGGACCTATCACATCAGATTGAAACCTCACCTACCACCTGGTAGTTGTCGCTTTCACCAAACTAGTTGTCAGACACATCTTCTGAACTTTAATTTCAACCAAGGATGTTTGGTGAATGCTTTTGGACCTTCAATAAGTATCGTTCCCTTGTCAGTCTTCTTGTTAGTCCTGACTTGCTCTATGAACTTTGTCAATAGTAGAGTGATAAGGAACGTAGAGTCTGAGCTCTGTTTTCTGCTCTATAACTTGAGCTCTACGATCTTGTTCTACGAACATCCGCTCTACGATCTGCTCTACGAATGGCTTTCGATGAAGAGAATTCTATGATTCTTGAGCAGACTCTGCGAACTTCTCTTTATTATGTGAACACTTAGGTAGTTCTACAATTCCGGAGACAGCTCTGCGAACAGTCTTCACTGAACGGTCTTTGAGTCACTTTACGATTTGGACTTTATTGAACAACTTCAGAGTGTACTCTACATTCAGTCTTCACTATACGAATTTCACTTAGCTCTTCAATTCTCTGATCACTTTACGAGTTGATCTTTACTTTACGACTTGAAGTGATCTTTAAGACGAATGTGAGAGCTCTGCGATCAAACATCTGATGCACTACGAAGGATAAGTTAACTTAGCAGCGATTCACAATGACACTACAAATAGGTAGAGTAACTATTTGATCAATTTAGACCTATTAACTATACATCAGATCAACTCAATAAGATCAACCTAACAAATTTTATCTTTCTATTCTAATTTCTTATACATCATATCATCATTAAGGACTTTACAGAACTTACTGATACAAATATATTTTAATCTCATTCATCATCAAATCACATATGCAGACTCTAACAAATAAGAAATTAACAAACATAATAATGAGAATGAAAATAACAAATAACCATCCACAAACAAAACACAATATTTAACGTATAAAATCCTTAAAGAGAACCACAAGTCGAACTCTGAATCTCCACTATATTACTAATAATGGGCTTACAATAATACTCCCAAGTTTTATGTCTTAAAACTTGAGGTCACACAATAAATTAAGAGAATACAAATTTATTTTTAATTAAATTGAGAAACCTAATTAACTTCACCACCCAAAACACCCCAATCAATAAAGTCTTCAAACTTTCAATTGAATGGAGCAACAAACTGTAATACTCTTAATTTATTCTTTCGACACCTTCTTACTACCAAGATTCTCTCATATTAATAATAAGACTTCAACATAGCCTTATTTATAGCAATCTTCCTAATCCACTCCTATTATGGATTATAACTAATTTATTATCCTGATCACATTAGGGATCACATCTTTTTATCTTGGTCACCAATCAATTTAACAAGTAAATCTTTTTCAACTTGAATTCCTTTCATGGGTGAGGACTCACACCCAACGCCAATCACATAAAATTTACACAACTACGGTATCTCTTCGCCTATGTTCCTCATTGAACAAACTATCTTTGACTATATCCATAGTCAGCGTATCATTGGGAGTATAGTTACTTAACGACACAAGCAACATCTGTCAATTATCAGGCAAAGAGCTCAACAACAACAAAACTTGTATGTCATCGCCAATGATCATCTTCATGTTTCTAATATGTAATAAAAGTGGATTAGGAAGAGTACTATAAATAAGGTTATGAGAGTCTTATTATTAATATGAGAGAAACTTAGGAGCAAGAAGGTTTCGAAAGTTTTCTATCCCATATTAATAATAAGACTCTATTATAGTCTTATTTATAATACTCTTCCTAATTCACTCCTATTATGAATTAGAAATAATTTATTCTCTTAATCAAATTAGGGATCAGATCTTTTTGTCTTGGTCACCGACCAATCTAACAAGTAAATTTTTTTTTTGAATTTAAATTCTTTTCATGAATGAGAACCCACACCCAACGCCAATCACATAAAATCTACATAATCAATGTATTAATAACACATCATTGAGACATTTTTTTTAGACAAAAATAGAATTATCTAAAATTACTTTACTCTGCTACTCTAGTTCTTGGGCCGAGATTATTTTAGTCACTACATACAAGTTAAAGCCCAAAAAAACGCACGTCCGCAGTCCAAAAGATTTTGAAGTCCATGCAACCCTTCATATTTTCTCGACCAACGTGGCACTTTCTCCTCCACATCTTGTCTTCTTCATTGTTGTCCCAAAACGTCAGTCCCAACTCGTATTATCTGTCCTCCGTCCAAATCATAAAGCAACTACTAGAACGCTTGTAAAACTATGAAGAAGATACCAATACTAATCAATGTGGCCGTGGTTTTAACGGCTGCAATGATGTACACGTGTCACGCAGGGAGCAACCTCCACCCTCTGATCCTGGTTCCCGGGAGTGGGGGGAACCAACTGGAGGCTCGGTTGACAGCGGAGTATAAAGCCACGAGCTTGTTTTGTAGCCGGTTCAACCCCGTTGTGAAGGAGAAGGGCGGGTGGTTCAGGCTTTGGTTCGACCCGACAGTGCTCTTGGCTCCGTTTACTGAGTGCTTTGCTCAACGTATGATGCTTTACTATGGCCCGGAAGTAGATGATTACCGGAATGCCCCTGGGATAGAGACTAGGGTGCCTATCTTTGGTTCAACGAAGTCACTTCTTTACCTTAATCCTCATCTCAAGTGAGCTCTTATTGTCCTCCCTCCTTTTATTAGTGTTATACTTTTTATTTTCTAATAATTAATAATTAACCAACTTTAATATATTTGCTCAACTTTTATTAGTCATGTCAGGGGTTCATATTCTATACTCCAAGGGTATTTTCATACTATTGAGAAAATAATTGTATATTATTAAATATAATATCAATTACGTATATAATCTTTATATTGAAAAAAGAGAGTTTTATTTATTTAGATTTCTGAGTGATGTTGTTGACAATTATTTCATACTTGTTGATATAGTTCCAATACTAATTCATTCTTGTTGATATAGTTCCAATATTATTTCTATAGACATGGTTCAATCGAATTAGGATCCTCTCCGTATCAAGTAAATGGAGCCTTCCATTTTATGGTTCAGATTTAAAATATGCGCTCTCTCTCCTGTCAGCATAATGTCACATTCCAACACATTTTAAATATAGACCATAAAATGGAGAGTCTCTATTCACTTGAAATGGGGAGAATCCTAGTCCGGTTCAATCGGGGAAATGAAGACAATCTCATTAGTAAATTACAGTTTTTGTCTAGTTACACAGCATTACTCTTTTTTATAGGCACATTACATCGTATATGGCACCATTGGTGAAATCTCTAAAGAAACTCGGCTACAAAGACGGCAAGACCCTCTTCGGAGCACCGTATGATTTTCGTTACGGCCTAGCAGCCGAAGGCCACCCGTCCCTCATTGGTTCCAAATTTCTCGAAGACCTAAAAAATTTAATCGAACAAGCAAGCGTTACAAACCAAGGAAAACCCGTAATCCTTTTATCCCACAGCTTAGGAGGCCTAATGGTTCTCCAACTTCTAAACCGAGCCACGCCCTCTTGGTGCCAAAAATATATCAAACACTTTGTGGCACTCTCGGCCCCGTGGGGTGGCACGGTCCAAGAAATGCTCACATTTGCCTCGGGGTACTCGCTAGGCGTGCCACTAGTCGATCCGTTGCTAGTAAGAGCAGAGCAAAGGAGCTCAGAGAGCAATTTATGGCTAATGCCATCTCCTAAACTATTTGCTCGCCATAAATTACTTGTTTTTACGCCAAATGCCACCTACTCGGCCTATGACATTGCGAGATTTCTCAATGACATTGGGTTTTCGGAAGGTGTTTATCCCTACAACACACGTATTTTACCTTTGGTACTCGAGGATTTGGAGGCGCCTGAGGTGGCGATTACGTGTATAATTGGGAGCGGTGTTAGGACACCGGAGAGTTTGTTTTACGGGGAGAGCGGATTCGATAAGCAGCCGGAGATTGTGTATGGAGATGGTGATGGTACGGTGAATATGGTGAGCTTGTTGGCGCTTGAAAATGAATGGGGTGGCAAGAAAAATCAGCCCCTTAAGGTGATTAAAATAGAAGGTGTTTCTCATACATCTATATTGGAAGATGATAGTGCACTTGATGAAATAGCAGGAGAAATTCATTCTATTAATTCTCCAAGAAATAGTATAGCTTGCTTTAGCTCACAATAATGGTGGGATATATATATATATATATATATATATATATATATATGTTGTGATTTCTTGGATTTCACCTTGTTGAATCCATTCTCTTATAGTTATCCATTCTGTTTATCAGTTGGTTCACATGAACAAAAGCACCATAATGTGGATCTGTTGTCTAATTGTTTATTGCCATTGTTATGCTTCGGCCAATGGCAATCGCTAACCATTTTTGGGAAGCATTCGACTAAATATCGGAAAGCCTGTGATCCAAATGATGTACTATAACTTTGAAATGTAGCGTGTTTAAGCCCAAAACGTGATGTATGCGAGTTAAATAAGTTGCGTTTGAAATAAACTGATGATATATGTGAGTTAAATAACTTACGTTTGGAATAAACTACTTATAAACAACCAAGATTTTAAGTGTTTTTGAATTTCCAAGCTCATTAAACGCTTCAAACACTATGTAACAAACATGCGCTATAAAAATTTACGATCATTTCCTTTTGAATTAGAGGTATGTTTTCCTCAGCAGTAGTACAAGTTTATGAGAGCTGGAGCATTGAGGGTAAAAGTGACTGATATGATGGGTGTAGAATTGTTGTTTTGTGGAAAATGTTGATGACAGGAAGTATTGTTTTTTGTAGTACTCAGGGAGGTTTGTGAAGGGAGTGGGGTATGTTTGTAGTACTCCAGGAAGGTTTGTGAAGTGAGAAGTGGGGGAGTATGTTTCTAGTACCGAACCCGATTCTATCGGGTTCAAGTTGTGGGTAATATCCGTTGAGTTTTACATACTTAACTATAATGTGTTTCTTTATTTTACATACTTAAATATTAATAAGATACAAATATATAATTGAAAAAATAATTTATAAATATATATTTGCATATATATATATATACACACACACATATAAGCAATGTTTTAAAATCCAGACCGAACCGACGGTCGGACTGGTAAAAATCGGAACCGGTCTGCCTTCCGGTCCGGTTTGGCCCACTGACCTGGTTTTGGTCAAAAATTGGGTTGGTCCATTGACCACCGGTCCAACAACCGGTAAACCCGATTAATTGATCCAATTGACCCGGTTTTTGTTTTTATTTTTATTTTTTTTATCAAAAAAAAAAATTAATATTAAAATTAACCACTTTTATTAAAATTGTAACTCATATTTATTATGTTTTAATTAATGAAAAACAAGATTTTTAAAAATTTTATTAATTACTAATAATATATATTTATATATTAATAACGTCACTAGGTCAATAACGGTTCGACCACTGGTTGGACCAGTGATCCATCCACCCAGTACTTTTTTCGGTTCGATAAACGGTCCAGTTCTGAAAACCTTGTATATAAGCATACAAAATATATAGATTTATACAAGGGCTAAATACAGTTTACTACATGAAGTATCATCATATTTATGATTAAGCCCCCAAAAAAATTATGCTTACACTTTACTACATTAAGTGTCTAATTTAATACAATTTAGCCCCCAATTTTAAAATCTGGCTAAAATTGGCCAGAATACCTAATTTTTCGACTAGATAAAAATTGTATATGGTTTGACCGTATAGAATACGGGCTAATAACACTTATGTTACATCAAGTACCACCAAACTCATAATTTACTACATCAAGTATCTAATTCGTATTAAATCTGTATAAATTCTTATAAATAATTATTATATGTTAAATTATTAAAATTAAATATTAATACAAAGATTACCAAATATAATTTTTTTATTTTAAAATTTTAAAAAAGACTTAATTACCAAAAAAATCAATAAACTTTTAAACATACAAATTATATTTTTAACACAAATAACATAAAAATTTTAAACAATTGACAAAAGTGCCCAAATTTTAATTAACTAAATAATACCCTTTTTATATCGGAATAGCATACAAAAAGAGGAGGAAAAAAGAAAAAAATGACTCATTTTCTCTCTCTCCTCTCTCCATTCTCCATCTTCCCTAATCCTTCAAATTATTTTGTTCCTTCAAATTTAGAAATTTCAGTGCCTAGAATTCTGTCAAGTAGCTGTGATAGACTTAAGCAGAAAATAACGTGAAATTTTATGCTAATTCAAAGACTTTTCAATCGAAAAAAGGCTGATTGTCGCCATTGAAGGAATAGGAGAGAGGAGACGGTATGCAAAAAGTGAGTTGCAATGAGAGAAAGTACATAAGACGACATAGGTAATATATTTTGGATTTGAAAAGTGCGTTGTTTTTATTTAGTTAAAAGATTCTTTAAACAAATAGTAGTTAATTATGTTATCCAACAACACTTTCTTTACGTCTATTTTCCATTTTATTCTTCAAACAAACAATAGTTAATACATATATTGTATTTATAAAAAAAATTAATTTTAAAATTGTATCTATAATTTAACAAATTGTATGTATAAATTTTAAAACTTAAATCTTGCAAATTATAAATTTTACGTCTTAAATTTTACAAAATATTTCACAACTTAAATTTTACAAATTGTATTTATAATTTTTATAATTTTATTTATAAATATTTATAATTTTATACCGTATTTCTATGATATTAGTTACTTTTTTTAAAAGGGTTAAAAATTATTATATTTATAATTTTTTTATAATTTTAATTTTTTTTCTTTGGGGGTCGAATCATGAATATGGTGATACTTGATGTATGGAACTGTAAATAGTCATTTTTTAAATTAAGTCAAACCGTATATTTATACGGCCAACTGATATTAAATACACAAAACTCGATCGGATACTTGGGCGATTCGGGTATTTCGGCCAATTTTGGCCTAATTCAGATTGGGGGCTAAATTGTATCAAATTAGACACTTAATGTAGTAAATTGTAAGTCCAAATTATTTGGGGGCCAAATTATAAATTTGATGGTATTACATGTAACAAAAGTGTAATTAGTCTTTTATATAAATATAAATATTTAAATCATTTATAAATATATATAACCATTAAAATATTTGTATAATCGTTAAAATAATTATCAATATATATACTATTATAAAATATTACTAAAATTAAGAACAAAGATGATTAGAGGAAGAGAGAAAACATTCTGCTTTCATATAAGTTGTAGTCTTATGTGTGTATCTCATACTCCTATTTATAGGCACATGTACATAAACACTTGGAGAATACAAAACTCAAAAGATTATAATCAAAACTTAAAAGACATAGGAGTTTCAAAGCTTAAAGTACATGGGAGTTGCAAAGCTTAAAGGACATGATAATAAAGATGGGAGGAATGAATCTAGACATCCATATATGTTATAATTTTATAACACTCCCCCTTGGATGTTTATTGTACAACAATACGCATTGAAAGCTGCCTCACTAAAAACCTTACCAGAAAAACCCAATGGGAAAAAAAACCTTGGTTAAGGAAAAAAGAGTGCAGCGCGTATTAGCTCCCCCTCATGAATGTATCCTTAAGTCCTTCAGCTGTCGCATTCCAATATTGTGACGCAATCCTTCAAACGTTGCAGTTGGTAATGCTTTGGTGAACAAATCTGCTAGATTATCTTTTGATCGAATTTGTTGAACATCAATGTCACCACGCTTATCAAGGTCATGTGTGAAAAAGAATTTCGGTGAGATGTGTTTTGTTCTATCTCCTTTGATGTATCCTCCTTTTAATTGAGTTATACATGCAGCATTGTTTTCATACAGAATGGTTGGGGTTCCTTTGTTGGAGGATAAACCGCATGTTTCACGAATATGTTGAGTCATTGATCTCAACGATACACATTCTCAACTTGCTTCATGGATTGCAAGTATTTCAGCATGATTAGATGAAGTGACAACTAATGTTTGCTTTGTAGATCTCTATGATATAGCAGTATCACCACACATAAAGAGATAACCTGTTTGAGATCGACCTTTATGTGGATCAGATAAATACCCTGCATAAGCATATCCAACTAATTTATTATTATTATTATTTGAGTAAAATAAGCCCATATCCATAGTTCCTCGTAGGTAACGAAAAATATGTTTAACCCCATTCCAATGTCTCCGGGTAAGAGAAGAGCTATATATTGCTAACAAATTCACAGATAATGCTATATCAGGTCGTGTATTATTAGCAAGATACATTAATGCACCAATTGCACTGAGGTATGGTACTTCAGGACCAAGTAATTCTTCATTATCCTCACGAGGTCTAAAAGGGTCCTTTTTCACATCAAGTGATCTAACAACCATTGGGGTACTCAATGGATGTACTTTATCCATATAAAATCTTTTAAGAATCTTCTCTGTGTAAGTTGACAGATGAATGAGAATTTCATCTGCTAAATGCTCGATCTGCAGACCGAGACAAAATTTTATTTTTCTTAAATCTCTCATCTCAATTCTTTCTTTAAATAATTCATTGTCTTTGGTATCTTTCCATGAGTTCCAATAATATTTAAATCATCAACATACACAGCAATGATAGAAAAATTGGATTCCGACTTCTTTATAAAAACACATGGGTATATAGAGTTATTATTATACCCTTCTTTCAATAAATATTCACTAAGACGATTGTACCACATGCGTCCTGATTGCTTTAACCCATATAGGGACCTTTGCAACTTAATTGAGTAAACTTCCCCGAGATTTAACTTATATGCTTCAGGCATTTTAAATCCTTCTGGGATTTTCATATAAACATCATTATCAATTGACCCATATAAATAGGCTGTAATAACATCCATTAGACACATGTCTAGTTTTTCATGAGTTGCTAGGCTAATAAGATACCGCAATGTAATTGCATCAACCACAAGAGAATATGTTTCATCGTAATCAATGTCAGGTCTTTATGAAAACCCTTGTGCCACAAGTCGTGCTTTATATCTTGCGATTTCATTTTTCTCATTTTTTTTCCGCACAAAGACCCATTTGTATCTAACTGGCTTTACTTCTTCGGGTGTTTGGGGACTACAAGTCCAAAAACTTCACGTTTTGCAAGTGAATTTAATTCAGCCTGGATTGCTTCTTTCTATTTTGGCCAATTATTTCTGCGTCTACATTCTTCGACAGAATTCGGCTCAAAATCCTCGTTTTCATTAATGATATCAAGCGATATATTATATGAAAAAATATTGTCAACAACTATCTCACTTCAGTTCCATCTTTTCTTTGTAGAGACATAACTTATCGAGATCTCATCATTTTTATTGTTTTCAGGTACCTGAACCTTTTCTGGGGTTTTATGATTAGCTATGTTTATATCCCGTGAATATTTTCCTTCTCAACAATGCCAACTTGTTTATTTACTTCTTCTTTTTTTCGAGGATTTTTGTCTTTCGAACCGATTGGTCTACCACGCTTCTGGCGTGCCTCAGACTCATTTGCTATAATTTTTGCGGATTGTTCTATTGGAACTTAAATCCGAGCTGGAGTATTTACAGCTGATATATGAGATTTGGTTACTCCTTTTTAGTTAGTGAATGCATTCGGTAGCTGATTTGCTATATCTTGCAAATGAAGTATCTTTTGAACTTCTTGTTCACATTATTTTGTACGAGGATCAAAATTCAATAATGACAATGCATTCCAAGTTATATATTTATCCAGCTGTTTAATTTCTCCCCCTAATTCTAGGAACATAGTCTCATCAAAATGACAGTCGGCAAATCGTGTCGTAAATGAATCACCTGTTAAAGGTTCAAGATATTTAATTATTGATGGGGACTCAAACCCAATATATATTCTCAGCCTCCTTTGAGGACCTATCTTTGTACGTTGTGGAGGATAAATTGGAACATATACCGCATAACCAAATATTCTTAGATGAGAAATATCTGGCTCATGACCAAAAACCAATTATAATGGAGAGAATTTATGATATGATGTTGGCCTAATGCGAATAAGTGTTGCTGCCTGTAAAATAGTGTGCCCCCAAACAGAGACAGAAAGTTTTTTTCTCATGAGCAATGGTCTTGCAATTAACTGGATGCGTTTAATAAGTGATTCAGCAAGACCATTCTGAGTATGAACATGGGCAACAGGATGTTCATTATTTATCCTAAGTGACATGCAATAATCATTAAATGTTTGGGATGTGAATGCACCAGCATTGTCAAGACGAATAGTCTTGATTGTATGATTCGGAAATTGTGCTCGTAATCTAATAATTTGAGCAAGTAATCTTGCAAACGCCAAGTTGCGAGTTGATAATAAACACACATGCGACCATCTTGTAGATGCATCTATTAAAATCATAAAATATCTAAATGATTCACTTGGTGGGTGAATAGGCCCACAAATATCCCCTTGAATACGTTCGAGAAATCTTGGGGATTCAATCCCAACTTTAACTGGTGATGATCTAATGACCAATTTGCCTTGCGAACAAGCAGCACACGAGAATTCCATAAATTAAAGAATCTTCTGGTTCTTTAATGGATGGCCATGTGAATTCTCAATAATTCTTCGCATCATTATTGATCCAGGACGGCCCAACCGATCATGCCAAATAATAAAATTATTTGGTTTATTGAACTTCTGGTTCATTATTGTATTGACTTCAATTGTACTAATACTTGTATAGTACAAACTGAAGATAAAACGGGTAATTTTTCCAATATTTGTTTTCTAGTAGAGACATTTGATACGATGTAAAGATATTCTATACCATTGTCATTGGTTGTCTCATTATGGTACCCGGTAAATCGTATATCTTTAAAACTTAGCAGATTCCTCCTTGATTTAGTGGAAAACAAGGCATTATCAATAATAAATTTTGTTCCACTAGAAAACATTATATTGGCTCTTCTAGAGCCTTCAATCAAGTCTGCTGAACCTGATATTGTATTCACTTTTGCTTTCATCATTCTTAGATTTAAAAAATATTGTTTATGTCTGATAATGGTATGTGTCGTTGCACTATCTGCTAAGCATATATCTCCACCACTGAAATTAGGCTTATTTATAGCATGACGCAAATTCATATTTTCTTAATAAAAAGAAATAAATATATAATAAGTTCATAATAAAACATAATATTCATAACACAATTCATTACATTAAATAAACCAACATGAAATGAAGAAAACAAAATACATTAGAATATATTAGCATAAAAGAAATACACTTAAAAAGGATTAACATAATTTTGAACTAGTTATTTTCATTACAAGAAATATTAACTTGATCATTATTTTGCTCAAAGAAATCTGCAACGTCAAGGTGTGTCATATCCAAAGGATCAAAATAAATATCATCATTATCTTGATGTGGATGAGAAAAAATTATTTCTATGTTCTTTTCTTTTCTTTTCAATAAGGACTGATATAAATCAACAAGATGTTTTGTTGTACGACAGGTACGAGATCAATGTCCTTTCATTCCACATCGATAACAGATATTTTCTTCCTTCTTGGTATCTCTGTTATTTATATGCTTCCCCCTTTCTTGTTTCTCCTCATTCTTTGAAGGTTTGGTATCATGGTTGCGGTAATTAAACTGTTCTCGCTCATGACCACGTCCAGGACCTCTATTACGACCACGGCCACGACCACGACCATAATTATTGTTATATCTCATAGCATTCACTTCAGGGAATGGAGCTGAACCAGTTGGTCGTGATTCATGATTTTTCATTAAAAGTTCATTATTTTGTTCAGCCACAAGGAGACATGAAATCAGTTCAGAATATTTCTTAAAACCTCGTTCTCTATATTGTTGCCGCAGGAGCACATTCGTGGCATGAAAAGTAGAGAATATTTTTTCTAACATATCTCCATCAGTGATATTATCTCCACATAATTTCAATTTAGAACTGATTTTAAACATTGCAGAATTATATTCACTTACTGGTTTAAAATCCTGCAATCGTAAATGTATCCAATCATAGCGAACTTTTGGAAGAATAACTGTCTTTTGATAATCATATCTTTCTTTCAAATTTTTTCAAAGAATAAAAGGATCTTTAATGGTGTCTCCAAGACCCATAGCATCAAGATGAATTTCGGCATCAAGGATCCATGACAAATAATTCTTACCCGTAATATCAAGTGTCACGAACTCAAGTTTGGCAAGATTTGTCATTGTAACTTCATAAAAAAATATCAAAAGTTATTAGAAATTTAGTTTATTATAACTATCCACGTGTGTTGAAAATTGTTAGAAGAAAATATTCTAACTCTTTTTTTTCAAAATTTGAATAGGTACACAGAAATAGATAATTTAAATAACACTAAATACTCTGAAAAAAAATATTAAACAATAAAGCACAGACTGACACATAATTGCCACTAAAACTGAAATGAGATTGTTTCTCTGAAAGTAACAAAGATAAAAATTAAAACACTAGAGATGAAATAGCATCCATAATCCTAGATGGATCCTTTCAAGTAACCATACTTCAAATGTGACATGTAAAGCGATAATGATCAGGACATTTTTTTTTTAAGAGACAAAAATTACCAATTGTGGAAATAATGAACATGATAGAACTGTATAACATATCAATAAAAATGAAGATAAAACTTTTCTGCATTTAAAGATTTCGGAAAGTCAGGCACTTATTCTACTTATAAAAAAAACAAATCCAATATCTTATAATGAACTCATCTATATGCTGCTTAACCAAAAGTAATCATAGGATTCAAAATCATAGAAAACAGAGTAGTTAAATAAGTCTTACATAATTAGAGACATCCAGCAGAAGATGGTAACCACCACGGTTCAAATTAATAGAATAATAGAATATGAGAAGAACAAACAAACATACCTTTATATATATATATATATATATATATATATATATATATATATATATATATATATGGGGTTGCATCCACAGCAATCGGTTGCTGGGAGCAACCACTTTATATGGAATTTGGGAGTCATTATTATAATGGGGTCCACTGTACTTGGGGGATAAATTGAGCCTACAAGGAGTGGGATAAAGTGATTGCTCCCAGCAACCGGTTGCTATGGATGCAACCCCTATATATATATATATATAGAGAGAGAGAGAGAGAGAGAGTTATACTTTTTTCTGCTTCAAATCAAATATGATTATCTTCAATATGAAAGTGAAGAGCAATTCGTACTGATAACGTATTATAAAAGATTACTAAAATTAAGAACAAAGATGATTAGAGGAAGAGAGAAAACATTCTTCTTACTTATAAATTGTAGTCTTATGTGTGTATCTCATGCTCCTATTTATAGGCACATGTACATAAACACTTGGAGGTTACAAAACTCAAAATATCATAATCAAAACTTAAAAGACATGAGAGTTTCAAAGTTTAAAGAATATTGGAGTTACAAAGCTTAAAGGACATGGTAATAAAGATGGGAGGAATGAATCTAGACATCCATATATATTACTTCCTCCGTCCCAAAATAACTGTTTAGTTTTGACTTTTTAAAGTCAAATTGACTATTTTTTGAAACTATTTTTATTACCATTTTTGCCAGAATATAGGTGCAGAGGTTATAACAACAAAATTATATACAATTTACTACTAATACCAATTTTTATAATGTTAAAAATATATTTATACATGCTTAATTATTAATTTTAAAAATAATCAATTTGACTAAAAAAAATTAAAATTGAGCAGTTATTTTAGGACAGAAAGAGTATAATTTTATAACATATACGTGTATATATATGGCATGGCGAGACGGGGCGGGATTGTACATCATCTGTATCCAACCATATATACACTTCGGGCTCAAGTAATACCCGTGTCATTGGGTTCGACTTCCAAGTATTAAATTGTCACACCTAAGCCCATAATCAATTGTTTTCAGAAAACATTTTAAAATTTTATAAATACAAGTGTTGTTATGCTCAATGATTTTTCAAGGAAATTTTGTTAGGTGGAGTTATTTTTTTCCTATAAATCCCTCAATTTGGAGGGATATCAATAAATGTATATATATAGCCTTTTAATATTATCAGATACACAATACTTTTATAACTGTTATAACGACACTTAATACTTGAAGTAATATTTATTTTTTCTGGTCACAATATGTTTATTTTGACAATATTCACCTTCATAAATAAATTGTACAATGGATATTATGAATGAGAATACAAAAGAAAAGAATAAAAAAATTAAATTAAGAAATAAAAGAAAAGAATAGAGTACTTATCCTTTTTTTCTTTTTACAAACTTCCGGGACAATACCAAGGAAGATTAATTCATTCAATCATATAAATTACATATATGATATAGTTGAGGGATACCTAACTTATTTAAAAAATAAAATTCGAATTACAATCTTTCATGATATAAATATATAAATAAAATAATCAAGAAACAATTGTCGTAAATATGTCATATCCTGCATCCCATAAGCAGATTTATAATTGTCATCACTGAAAACGAAAGCAACTCTCTAGATCGAGAGAATCTATTCATAAAAATAGAAAATTGGCTTTCACACTAATTGAGAATTAAAAATCGAGAGATCAAACCAAAAACTATAAGAATATAAAATACCACAAAAAGGAAAAACAAACTCCACAAAGGAAGAAACAAACAACCAAATTATAATAAAATACTGATAACAAAAAAAAAATCTAGAGGAGGGTATGTTCAAAAGAGAAAAGCGACCGACCCTCCCCAAATATAAATCTTAAATTTTCGAGATTATGATTTCTGGCTAAAGAGAAAATGATGAGGACATGCCTGGCTCGGATATGGACGGGAGTTACAGAGGTCAAACGTAGGCGGATCTAGTTCAAGTGCCTATTGGTCAAGTTACGAGGCCACGACTAAACGATTCAAAGTATGACTTAATGGGTTAATTCAAGAAGTTTGGGCGAAGAATGAATCGAAAACGAGTGCTATGGAAGTTTGTTCAAAGATCATTATAGCGCTCCCTTACAGCGCAACAGCGCTCTCATAGTGCAGCAGTGCTCCCAAAGCAGCGTGTATAGCGTAACTGCACTCCAAAACGGTGCAACTACACTCCAATACAGAGCAGCAGCGCTCCCCTTTCTGATTTCAGCATCCAAACGCGTTTCTAGAAGATTCTCAAGCTGTTTGCATTGGATTTTAAGGATATTAGCTAGGTTTTTCAATTCTAATGTAATTACGAAGCTTTTTAACTAAGATTTTCATTTCAAATCAATTGTTATTTCCTGATAGGATTAGGGTTACTTTTTACTAGTATTAATATGGTGCAAGGCTAATGTAAACAATAACGTTTTTTTATTCACTTAATCAAATACTTTTGAGATTTCATCTTTCGGTTTTTTAAGAATTCTTAAGATAGTTCTTAGTTTTTCTTTGAGATACAATTTTCGCTTATCATACAACAATTCATAGTTGTGTGTGGCGTCTTCTACACAGCAACAATCATCGATTGTATCAAGATTCCTGCTTACATATAAGTAACGGGTCAAGGTGTCATTGATGTCCATTCAACATATATTTCCTTACACTATCGATTATATCAAGATTATCGTCTCAATATAAACAAAGGATAAAGGTGTCGAGCGTGTTCCACCAATATAATCTTACTAGAAAAGATCCAGACGATAACTATCTCACGTAAACGTACTGTAGAGTCTATCAGAAAAGAAAAAAGAGACCGAAAACTCATGGTTACTATTTTTGAGAGGGTTATTATCATTCACATAAATAGAGTAAAGGGTAATGTTATAGACCTTAAATGAGTTTTAAATAATAAAAATTCAAATATGTTAATAATACTTGGTAGTATAATAAGTTACAAGAGATTTAAAAAATGGTTGAATAACACTTTTGTTACTCTAAGTTGTCTTTCACTTTTAAAGTCGTTCTTAAAGTTTATTTTTCGTCAATTAAGTCCATAAAGTGAAAAAAATTGTTGATTCCGTTCTTTTTACCCGATTTGACTGTAACCCGACCAAAAATTGACCAAACACGACCTATATGTCTTTATCCGATTTGACATTTTTTACACTTATGTCCATCCAAGTTACACGATTTGTCTTTACCATTATTATATATATTCTTAATATTAGAAATTTTAAAACAAAATTGAAATTATTTTTGTATACTTAATATTATAAAATTTTAAAAAAAAACTAAAAATAGAAATTAAAATACAAAAATTAGTAAAAGATAAATAAAAAAAACTAATTCAATTTTTTAAAAAAATAATTATTATTTTCAAAAAAAATTAAAAACTTTTATTTTATTTAAAAATAAATAAAGTTACATAACTAATACTCCACGTCTAAAAACACATCTAAATATAAAATAACTTATCTTAAATAAGTGGCACTTTAGAAAGTTTAAAAATTTTCAATATATTTGACGTTAATAAATTTATAGGAAGTATTAATTATAATTTTTCTTCTATTATCCTCGATTATCTTTTTTATAATTTTTTTCTCTCATTTATCTAGATAATTTTATACATATTTTTTTAATTCATGCAAAAATAATTATAACAATATATATCAATTTTAATGATAAAATTATAACAATAAATAACTTTATTAATATATATAAAAATCCTCTAAAAAGCAACTCATTTAAGAATGGAGGGAGTAATTTATATTTAGATGGGTTTTTTTAGACGTGGATTTTGAGTGTTTACGTAGACATATCCCAGAAATAATTTAGTAGCATAAAAATGAGTGTGGTCACCAAGACCGGGAAAAAAAAAGGAGAGACTGCACGGGTTTCACCTCCACGTGTCAGATTGTGGGCCTAAAGCAAAACAATTGCACGAGGGTATGCACCATAAAGTGGTCAAACCCAACCATCCCATCACGGTCCACCAGTCAAAACTGCCGAGTTCTCCATCTTTATTTTTTAAACTTTAAAAAATAGTTTTTAAATTTTAAAATTCGATTCTCATCGATAACATAAATTTATTATTATTATTTTTATATAAATTTATATATTCTTTATGTGCAATTAATAAATATTATAATTTTTAATGATGATATGAATTAATTATAATTTTAAATAAATTTTATAATCACTACATCCCTATTTATTTGACGTTTTTGAGGACAAATTTTGTTCTTAATTATTTCACGTTGGTAGATTTTTAGGAGATATTGATTACATTACTTCCTAAATTAACCCTAAACATTTAATACTCTCCTTAATTCTTTCATACTTTTTCAAAGCTATTTTTTCTCTCTCTTTTAATATCTTAATGGTATACTCTCTTTCTCACTTTTATACTTCCTATATTTTTTCCATCCTTTAACAATATTTCTCTCTCATCTTTATTATCTACAGTTTAGCTTTTCATTTATCTATACAATGGTATTTTTAATAATACATAGTAATTTAAGTGAAGTTTTTATAAGAGTTTTAATTTTTTTAATAATTGTGCAAAATTCCAAAACGTCAAATAATTAGAGATAGAAGGAGTATTAACTTAGAAAAATTCAATCATGAGACAAACTGAAAACTACTCCTATTAGATGGCTTGCCGGAAAGTTTGGTTTCATCACATCCCGTCATTTAATTTAGTTTCATCGTGTTTTTAGAAATAATGCTACTATAACATAAATAATCTCACATAATATTTATATACACATATATATTACGGTCTCCACATGTTAAACAGAGGCTTACAGTATATATGTGTGTGTATGTGAGTATTATGTATGATTACTTGTGTGATAGTAGCATTGTTGTTTTTTTAGATATAGAGATCGATTGAGTGATGGTTAATATCATTTTAATAACAAGTGTCTATTCCATTAAAATAAAAACTTCATTCATTTTAAATTATATGATCATTATTGATTTTTGAAAGTCAATGTAAAATATTTTTAAATTCAAAATTGAAATAACTCATAAAAATTTATGATACCATAAAATTTACAATGAATATTGAATAATATTTTTAAGATAATTTACAATATTCATCACTGTATTGATTAAAATTAAAAAAATTCTATATTAATTTTGAGTTTAAAAATCTCTTAAGTGACTTTAAAAAGTCAACAATAATCAACTACTATTAAACAGAGGGGGAATATAAGTATTTTCTTCTGAACAAACTTTCAAAATATGTATATATGGGAAGTGTTTCATAACTCACGTTAGCTGTGAGTACTGAACTCTTATCTGGCCGTCTAAGATAAAATCCAAGCTCTGAAAATTAAAAAAGTAAGGGCCCAACCGCTACTAGTTCTTACGGCTATAACATATTTTAATCAGTTTCTATACTGATCGCAGGAGGGAGTAGCGGTCAGTCAAAACGGTGTCATTTTGACTGGTCTCTACTCCCTCATGCAACTAGTATAGACACTGATTAAAATTTAAGGGCTTTTTGGGGACTTAGCCTGGCCGTAGGAGTCAGTAGCGGTCAGGCAATTATATCTAAATCTAAACTATTGTGTGCATAGCTTGTGTCTGCTGTTGCAAAAAGAGAAGTGTTTGTTGTTGTAGAAAGAAAAGGGAGAAAAATACGACTGGCCGTTTCAAATTTGTTACATTAATCTCAACTTCAACCGGTTAATCAACTCTAAATTACAGTAAAAATATTTTAACCCAATTTTTTTTTGCAAATATCTTGAGAATTCATTTTATATTAAAGCATGGTTGAAGAATGACGAATTTAATATTGTTATATGTATATATACAAATTAGGTGGTATGCATGTATGTATACAAATTACAAATTGGGTGTATACAAATTTAGTATTATTTGATCTGTTTATCCAGAATATCTATAAATGTTTAGCTCATATGTGGTTGGCATGAGCATGATGTGCATGTCAAGGTTTTATAAGGGAGTTGGTTAACATGAAGTTATTTTTTTGAAAAGTTAGTTAATTGGCCAATAGAATGCTGACACACATACAATCTTGCCTGCGTGTTAGTATTCTATTGACCAATTGACCAACTTACTTCAAAATAAAATTCATGCTAACCACTTCCTTTTATAAGTTTCGTAAGCATGGAATTTCGTCCAATATTTAATAGTTGTGACATTAGCACAAGGTGATGTCATGAGGATTATCAATATTACTATATCACATAAATTTTGGAAAGATTTTGTGAATTCTTTTTCTAATTCCATGGATCATAAAAGCCTATGCTAAATTTGCAATATTTAAGTAATCACAAACACTCTTCTTAGAAGAAAGTAGATGCTTCAGATTGAAAGCAAATTTCCTCTAGATTTCCCCTTAATTCCTCTCCCTATCCCAGGAAAAAAATTATGATTGTATCTAAAACATTGACATTTATAATTAATTGCAATATCAATATGTAAAAATACATGAATAATTTATGATTGTGTCTGATTACAACGAGAATGATGAGTATTTTGTCACAAAATATATTAATTTTCAAAATCAATCATAAGAGAGCAGCGTGACACAAAAATCTTTGAATTAGCTTGGGGCGACAATTTTCCACCGACCGGGGTGGCGACCGGTCGGAATTTTATTTATTTATTTATATTTTTTTTGGCTTTTGACTCTAAAATAATTAATGTGATTTATTGAAACTGATATTTTTACAAAATACAGTGATTTAAGTATCGTTTGAATATACGTAAAAAACAGGGTTGTACAGACTTATTTGATAGTCAAAAGCAACAACAACAAAAAAAATTAAAATTCCGACCGGTCGCCACCCCGGTCGGTGGAAAATTGTCGTCCCAGAAGGACTGAAAATCTTTTCATCGTTTGTAACAATTTACAGCTTCAATATATATTCAGTCGATTAGATTATTTGATCAAAAAAAACTCAAAAATCAATTAAACTTAAAAAGATTAACTAGTTGAGTTTAACAATAATTATCAAAAGAAAAATGATACATATATTGTGAATGTTTGTGTTCATTTTTTGGTTATCAATTAAGTATATTAGTGGTAACTCTAAAATATTAAATCGACTCTTCTTATAATTCTATTTATTTTTATTTTTATTTTTTTGAGAAAATATCCAATTTCATATATTGACTAAATAGTTGGACTCTTACCAAAAAAATAATGAAAAAACTAATTTCCACAAAAGAAAAAATAAAAATAAAAAAATCCACCCTTTTGGATAAAATCCACCATGTCCACAGAATATGCCGTACGTTTTTCACTTTGACCAATCCTGACGTTACTTGTTTGTGAATTTGATTACCCGCGAATTTCAAGGCTCCCAAAATTAGTAATTTAATAAAAATACATTTTTGCACACAATTCGATAATTCAATTACCCAAACAAATTATATAGATTAAGAAAACCGGATATTCCGGTCACGTTGGAGTTTGAATATCTCTGCACGTGCGGTGCACAGGCTCCACATTTCGAGGACCGAATTACCTTTATAGCCCTTATCCATTGGGTAAATTCATTAGATAAATAAATAAAGGGATAATTCCTTAATTAATTTTCAAATTGTAATTGTTTTTATGTTATGTATAAAAATAAAATAATTAAAAATATAAATTGTAAATTGAAGATTCATAATTCAAGATTAAATGTGAGAAATTATTACGTAAAAAGTATACTTTAAAGATTAACATGAATAAGATATTCATAATATAAATACGAAATATGCATAAAAAGATTAATTAAAAAATTAAACATAAAAATATATATATATATATATATATATATATATATATATATATATATATCATTTTAAAAGTCACGAAGAGCGTGTCCCTTAACTAATTAACTAATAAATGGATAGCAAATAGGAGTAATCTGTAGGTCATCGGTCTTTCATTCTTCAGCACCTGCCCAAAAAAGAGAGCAGAGAGAGCTTTTCTTCCTCTTTTATTTTCTCTCTCCTCTCTCTAAAACTTGGCAAGACTGGTAGGCTATATTATTATTAGTCTTCTTCCTATCCTTTTGAGTTTTAATTGATCTTAATCTTGTTGGGTTTTATCTTTTTTGATAGATTTCTTTGAATTCTTTGTGTTACAACTAAAAGTTATAGTGAGTCATCTGTGGATTTTTCTGGGTGTGGGATCCAATTATTAATAACTTTTACTTTGTTGTCTCTCACTTTTGAGTGTTGATTGCCTCCTTTTGATTCTTTCTGATCTGGGTTTATGACCTTCAAGTAGAAGTGAAAGCTTTGCTATTAGAGAAGGGTCAAAAAAGGGTGTGTGAAAATGCCAATTTATCAGCCTTCTGGCCGGAAGTTTGAAATGGGTGGTGGTGGGACGGTGCTTGATCTTGAAACCGCCGTGAAAGATGGGATCTTGGGCGGTGGAGGGGCGGTTGTCTGTGGCGGTGCCACCGGGGAGAAACTGGATCTAAAGAAAATGGTTGAGGGGCTGGATTCAATTGAAGTTCCATCTGTGTTTATTTGCCCCATTTCATTGGAGCCAATGCAAGATCCTGTGACCCTTTGTACAGGGCAGACCTATGAAAGGGCCAATATCCTGAAATGGTTATCTTTAGGGCACTTTACTTGTCCTACAACAATGCAAGAGCTTTGGGATGATTCTGTTACCCCAAACACGACCTTGTATCAATTGGCTTATAGTTGGTTTTCACAGAAATATATAGCTATGAAGAAAAGATCAGAGGATGTGCAGGGTAGAGTATTGGAGATTTTGGAGAACTTGAAGAAAGTTAAGGGTCAAGCTAGGGTTCAATCATTGAAGGAGCTGAGGCAAGTGGTGGAAACACATGATTCTGCAAGGAAAACTGTTGTGGATAATGGTGGGGTAAGTTTTTTATCTTCTCTATTGGGTAATTTTACTAGTCATGCTGTTGGTTCTGAGGCTATTGGGATTTTTGTGAATTTGGAGCTTAATTTGGATGCTAAGAGTAATTTGATGCAACCCACTAAGATTTCTTTAATTGTTGATATATTGAATGAGGGTTCGTTTGAGACGAAGATTAATTGCGCAAAATTGATAGAAATGTTGATGGAGGGGAGGGATTCTGGGTCAGATGGTTTGTCAAGTATGAGTCTTTTGGTGGGAGTATTGAGGTTAGTGAAGGATAAGAGGCACCCAAATGGCGTATTTTCAGGACTTCGATTGTTGAAGAAGATAAGTATGCACGAAGCGTTGAGGAGCTCAATTGTGAATATTGGAGCTGTTCCTCAATTGGTTGAGATGTTGCCCAATTTGAAAGCAGAGTCGTTAGAGTTAGCCCTGTATATCCTTGAAGTTTTGTCTACTCTTCCAGAGGGTAGGCTAGCTTTGAAGGAATGCCCCAGCACTATACCAAATGTGGTTAAGTTGTTGATGAAAATTTCAAGGAGTTGTACTCAGTTAGCATTGTCAATTTTGTGGGCAATTTTCGAGATTGCCCCAGAAGAGTGTGCAGCACTTGCTGTTGATGCAGGCCTAGCTGCGAAGCTGCTACTTGTAATACAGAGTGGGTGCAATCCGGTAATAAAGCAGCGTTCAGCAGAGTTGTTGAAACTGTGTAGTTTGAATTACACGGCTACCATCTTCCTTTCCAAATGCAAGCTTACAGAAACAATGTAATGAACTGAAATGATGAGTTGTTCATATGCCTATTGTCCTTCTTCCCCAAGACATCGGAGGTATGGAGCTCGAAAGATCTGACTCAATTCAGAACAAAGTGAAGGATTCTGAGAGGTACACTTCCCTCTCCTGTGTATATATGAAGGAAGTTCAATTTTATCAGTTGGTTCACATGAACAAAAGAGCCATAATGTGGATCTATAGGCTAATTGCTTATTGCCACTGTATGCACCGGACTAGCCATTTTTGGAAAGTATTCCAATAATTATGGGAAAGCCTGTCATCCAAATTGTTCCTTGAAAATGGCAAAGATTCAAGATTGATTGCATTGTTTGTTTCAAATTTATGATAGCATAGATGGATCTATATCTCTGCAATGCAGTTGGTTTGGGATGTCAGCACTGGTGAATTATGCTGGGGATCGTATTTTTGCAGACTTGTAATTGCAATCGCAATTGTAAATTGGTATTGATTTTCCCAAGTTCTCAGTCCCTTTGGTCCCTATGTTACCTCCCTCCTTTATGAAGTTCAAATTGTTCTTCATAATTCAGTTTTGTAATTGTTCAATGGGAAACTTTGTCTTAGCAATGTAGAGTTTGTAGAGTAATTGGTCATTTCAGTATTAGCTGAACCTGAACAGTGATTATCCATTTCTTATTGAATATATTTGCATATATCTCAAGTTTTGTTGGCAATGCTGTTGTCTCCTTTCAGTTCATGAGAGTTTGCCAGCTCTTCTGAATTTGTAGGTATTCTTGTTTTAATTCCACCATGGTGGTGTTATAAATTTAGAGGTATGCTTCTCTATCACTACTACATATACTTGAGACCTTGTGCATGCTTGTTTTGTGGCTTTTGGGTCCAATCATCTTGTTCGTCTAAACACAACTTTATAACTCAAAATGTAGTTTTTAAGCCTTAAACTGAACGCGCCATTTTTGGTGCTGTGAGTTTGGGGCTTAAAAGCCGCCAAATGGCCAAAACAACAAGCCCAAGTTGAGTATTTCTCCATCTGAAACTGAGTTCTGAGCTCAACAACACACAAAGAGGCTGTTTTAGGGGAATAAGCATTGAGGGTAAAAGAGTTGATGATGATGGGTGTATAAATTGCTGTTTTGTGGAAATTTTTGATGACAGTAACTATTGTCAGGTGTCACTCTCACTCAATCACTTGAGCTTCTTCATCAGAGCTTTCACTCCACAGAACCATTCAATTGGACACCTTTCCCTGACCATTCTATTATGATAGTTGGATAAAGCTATGGAACGAACAGTTCGTTTACGAATATATATAGGACTCAGTGTTGAAGGTTATTGATTGGATGAGAATATTTAACACTAATTACGAATATATGATGGTACATAATTAGGTCAATCAACAACCTTCAACACTGGGCCCTACATATATTCGTAAACGAACTGTTCGTTCCAGAGTTTTATCTTATGATAGTTCTATTGTTCTATTATATTAAATAGAAATTTTCTTGCCAAAAAATTGGATATATGCTCAATGAATTTTCATGGAAAACTCTGTTAATTGTAGTTCTCAAATTGTGTAGTTTGTGAAAAGTGTGTGCTTAATTTGCTTTCTTTAAAAGTTATTGGTTTCAACTTTTCTTAAAAAAGAAATGAGCACTCAGGTTCTATTTAACTGGGACCAGGAAAAAGAATTATGATTAGATATAAAAGAAGATTTTGAGATGAGCATTGAGCCTCTCTTTTTTTTTCTTTCTTTTCCCTTTTTTTCTTTTTATAAAATGTATGTTACTCATAAACCATGTAAATAAAGTAAGTTCATGGTATAGTACATTTGACTAATAGCATGGCCGGCCCTGAGGGGGTGCAGAAGGCGACCGCATAGCCCTTAAATTTGGAGGGTTCCCGATTTTTTTTTTGTGTGTATATGTAGAAAATTGATTATGAAAGTTTGATTGATGATTTTGCAGCAAAAAATGCAAGAATGATACTAGCGATCATATAAAGTTTATTGTTCATTTAAGTTTTAATTACCTTTTCTTTTTAATTGATAATTTATTGAAATTTTAGCTATATTTTTTTTTCTAATTGATAATTTTGTTACTCGACGTTGACATTTATTATTTTAATTAATGATGAATTTTGATATAAATTATGCTTTATATATTGGTGCTGACAAAAAAATTAGTATTTTTATATGCGAGAGAGCCCCTATTTTTTCTCTCGCACAGGGCCTCCAAATTCTTAGGACCGGTCCTGACTAAGAGGCTGTTTGTTTAAGAATGAATATATCTGAATGACTGAATCGGTCAGTCATTAAGCGCGTTTGTTTTGGAAAAAAATTGTAAAAATGGCTGAATCGGTCAGATGATTGAGCTGAATGGCTAAGTCAGATTTTTATGGCTGAATGAGCAACTGAATAAAGTAATTTTTTTAAAAAATATTAACTATTATATTAAGTAATATTAAATAAATTTACAATAATTTTAAATTTTTTTAGAGGGGTAAAATAATAAAATTATGTCATTCAGATGTTTCAGACATATTAATTATCAAACAACGTTTTTCATTCAGATTCAGATTCAGCTCATTCAGATTCATTCAATTTTTATCAAATACCTCCTAAGGGTAACAATCGTGTGTCGTCTTAGACGAATTTGTGTCATGTTAGTTACATATATTGCACTAAATAGATTTTAATTAATCGCGTGCCAAGATTTTTAATATTAATACTAACTTGTTTATTAATTGTGTTAAACGTGTCTATCCATTTAATTTGTTTAATATAAAAAATGATATGTTTTTTTAAAAAAATATAACGCCATTCACTTATTTATTAAATAATAACCCTATTTACTCTCATAATAATATATATTTAAGAAAATACAAGATAACCTGCTTAAAAAATAATTAAAAAAGTTAAAATTCACTATTTAAGATAAATTTATAACGTCAAATTATATTTATTTTTTAATTATTTGAGATAAACGTCGTCTTAAACGTGACAGCCTGTTGATAATTCGTCTCTAGCCTAGTTAAATTGAAATTATTACTTTTCCAGAATATTGAAATTATGTTCAACATTTTGAAAAACATTTCACTAATACCCATTTGGCCATTTACATTAAAGAGCGGTGAACCTTCCTTTGCTTTTACCTTGAAAGGAGAGAGTTGAACAGGTTTTTTGTTGGCATTGGCAAATTGGGATCTTTGACTGAGGGCTAATTGCAGAATCTTTTCCTTGCTGGCTATAGATTAGATTTGAAGCCAGTCAAACTTTTGACTTATTTAAAGACATGAATCCCACGAGTTAAAGTACTTTAACACTTTGTTTCTGAGTTTTGGACCAAAAAAAAAATAATAATTTAAATTAAAACAAAAAAGAAAGAATAGACAATTTAAAATTTTTCTTTGTGTTGTTTCTGAGTTTTTAATAAAAAAGAATAGAAAATTTAAAATTGGGGACATGTGTTGTAATTTAAAATTTATTATATTGAAAGTTGAGGATAATATGGAAATTATAAAAATATTACTTATTTCAATTTCTTTTCCGTTCAAATCAGGCCAATTTTGGACGAAAAATTTTGACAGAAAAAGTGGTCTAGTTTTCTATCCCTTTCTTTTCTTTTCCGTTTATTAAAAAACTCAAAAACATAAGAATTGAAAAGAAAACTTAAATTTTTCGTCTATTTCTTTTCTTTTCTGTCCATTTTAAAACTTAGAAACATAGTGTAAACCCTAATAATAAAAGTAAAGCATCATAGTGAGTCCAATACTTCTTTAATTACAAGATTATAAAAAATGTTAGGCTCCCCACCCCCACTCCCACTCCCACCCCCACCCCACCCCACCCCACCCCACCCACCCCATCCCATCCCACTCCCTACGCCACACCCCACACCAAAAAAACATAACTTTTGAGATCCGGAGTTAATCTATGGGTTTAATTTTTTAGGATTAATTGCATAATTCACCTTGAAATATGTATTTTCTCCGTTCCTTAAAGACTGCAGTTTTAGAAAAAAAATTTGTTCCTTAAAAAATGCAGTTTTAGGAACCCAATATAATTTTTGTATATTTTTTTCAAATATGCCCTTGTTTTAATTTTTACAGCAAAGAATTATTACGTTCAACAACAATAAAGGAAGAGAAAGGCTAGTTTTGTTATTTTATCCCACTTATTGGTTTGTGTATATTTTGCTAAAACTGTAGTTTTTAAGGAACGGTTGGAGTATCATTTTGCACTTACTACTCCGAAATTTAAAAACTCTCATTTCGCTATCCAAAGTTGTTGTTCAGTAACCATAAGTGACCCTTTATTATTTTCCGCCAGAAAAGTGGTTAGAATTGTCACGTGTTCCGGTAGAGGAAGTAAGTGTAAGACCCCAAATTTTATGAATAAGATTTAATTTTCTTTATATATTATTTTGAAATAATAAGGTGTTGATTTGATAAATGTGATAAATATGGGTGAAATGTGCAAAGTTTACAAAGTAAGCAAGTGATTATAAAATATTCGTTGTGTCGGAAAATATTCGTTTGGTCGAGGAATATTCTTTTTGTCGGAGAATATTCGTACGACGGCGCAGTCATTGGTGGATCCCACAACGGAATGAATATCGGATATAGAAAGCGACAGAAGTAACCTTTTTATAAATATAACGGCAAAACTATTACCGTTAGTAATGTTGAAATACCCGGTGATTAAAATACAGTAATACGTGGTGTTGCACAGTAGCACACGGTATTGCACAGTAGTTCAAATTATTGATTCTTACGTAGTAAAGCACTTACTCAATTATTATTACAGTAATTACTGTTTAATATTTTATATTATTGATTCAATAATTGCATAATATTTTATTGGTTCAATATTTGCTACGTTGATATTTTATATCAATAAGTGCTACTTTGCTATTTTATATTATTAATTCAATAATTGTCATTGCACATTATTTTAAATTATCAAATTAATAATTCATATTATTTGAATAATATTATTAGATAGCATTATTGACAATGTCTAAGGAAGTTCTGTCTAGGAAAGGGGTTGATTAATTGCGCGTCAATAAGGAGAAATCCTTATCGGAAGGCCACCTCTTTTTTGGGAACGACCTAGTTGTCAGTATTGTAGTTCTGTAATATTATTTGTAAATAATTAATTTTTGATATATATGATAAGAAAATATTTATTCAATGTGGATTAAAACGGAGGAATTTTTAACATGTGACATTTATTGAAAATTGGTATTCTATCTTGACCGATAAAATAATTCATTCAAATATATTATTATAATATTACATTATAGTAGTATGATGTGATTATATAATAGTATGATTTTTATAATTTGAATGGTAACATTATTATAGTAAATTCATGGTATAAAAGTTAAACGAGGTGGAAGAGTACAAATTGAATTTGAACTCTTATTATGCAAATAATTATGTCATCGGAGCGATGAGGTAAGCAAGGATGTCATCGAAGCGATGAGATAAGCAATGATGTCATACGATCGAAGATGTAAGTGATGATGTCATAAGTTATGGCGAAAAGACTATTTTACCCTTACTCTGCCGAACCTATAAATAGAAACTCATTTCTTCATTATTTCTGACCAATTCACTAAAGCTATAGAGAGAGAAAGTATAGAGAGAATAAGAGAGAAAGAAAAAGAGTATTCTGCTATTACACTAGTGCAGTCTCTAAATTTTTAAGGTAAGGGGTATTATTTCTTTCGTATTCATAAAGAGAGTTGTTTTTTTTCAATATTCGTAAGGGTTGTTATTCCATTCTTTATTATTCTATTGGAATAACCTGTCTACGCAGACTACTGCATGCATGGTGAAATCCTGTTGTTATTCTATTCTTTATTATTCTGTGGGAATAACCTGTTTACGCGGACTACCGCATGCCTGGTGAATAGCCCTTCGTATTCAGTTGTTATTAAATTGTGAAAATAATATGTCTGAGCGGATTACTGACAGACGGGTGAAAATTCAATTGCAGTTTCGTATATTGTTTCATTTCAGATTCCTAACTCTAAGCTTACTACGGTAAGTATTGCTTCTAGAATTTCTGAAATGATCAGAAATTCCTTGAGTTTTGCTCTTCATCCAATATTATTTCACTGGAATATTAGTCTGAACTTTCTTGTGAAATTTTTATCTTTTCTTGTCGAGTTAATATTTATGAATTACTATTCACGAGTTACTATTTACGGGGTACTATTTATGGTAAAAAAAAAAAAATTTTTTTCAAATCATCTTTGATTGGATCCAGCTTTTGATCTTCATTCTTGGACTCTGGATAAATTCTCTAATATTTATCTTTTATCTCACTGGATCCGTTATTCGTATTATTTTTCATCATCCTCAGTTCTAAATGGTGATATAACTGAATATCTTTGGCCTGTAGTGCAAAGATGAATAATTACGTGATGAATATCTTTGGCTTATAGTGCAAAGATGAATGATTACCTGATGAATATTTTTGGCCCGTAATGCAAAGATGGACAGGTGTTGAGATGAACATGACCAACTGATGATACAAATGAATATCTTTGGCCCGTAGTACAAAGATGAATATTTGATTCGAAATGTATATTGATTGATGTTACAGGGATAAAATATTGATGATGGACTCTTAAATCAAAGAAGATAGTAGACATCATTCTCTACTTAACTCTTCTAATGAATTGTTATTTTCGCTGCGAATATTGATCTAAAACTTGTTGTCCATAATATTTTATCTGATTTATTGAAGGCTAACGATAATTTATTTTTCATTATTTTAGTCATAATATTCGTTACTGGGCTAGTTGAGCTCACCCTTTTTCTCCATTGTTCTATTCCGAAAATGAGAATATCGCGGGTACTAGTCGGGGAATGGAGTGATGGTTCGAGTTAGAGCTATAGAAGTCCTCACTATTTTTTGTATTTAAAATAATGTGATAATAAATGTAATGAGGACTTAGTTTGAATGTTAATATTTTCTACATGTCTGAATTGACAATCACAGTTGTGTGGTTGTATTTTGCACGACCGTGTGATATGAAAGATTGTATTTAAATTTTATTGAGTGTATTTGACGACTCAAAATGAGTTGAGTATTGAACCTATTTTGGGGACGTCACAGGAAGTATAAATACGATTTAATCGTATAAAATTAATTTAAAACTAATTAAATATCAAGTTAATACATTCATACTCCCTAATACAAATCTGAATGTATCTGAAAAAAAATAGAAAACAAAAAATCGCATATTCATCATCCCCAATTCATGAAGCTCAAAAAATTTAAAATCCATAAACTCCAAACCATTCATCATCTTCAAATGATGATCTATCAAACTATCAAATATATCAAACACCAACAATAGATTCATTACATTAATTTGCCCCATTAAAGAATAAAAAATCCCAACCTATCTTCATCATCTTTTCCGTCTTCATCATCTTCCTCATCTATCATGAAACTAAAAAAATTTAAAATTCAAAATAGTCAAATCATTCAACATCTTCCCTTACAACTTTTCGTGAAACTCAAAAATCCCAAAACAAAAATCACAACTCATTCATCATTTTCAAAGCCCCAAAATCTCAAAACTCCAAAAACCATGTTCTTTCATGAAACTCACTCATTTTCTCTCTAAAACACAAATTGGGGAACCATTCATGAACTCAGAAATCTCAACCCAATCATTATGTTCAATTTTTGTTCCAAAATTTCAAAACTCATAAATCACACAATATACAAAACTCAAAACCCAAATCAAACTAGATGGCTCAAATCAAACCTAAATCGGAAGATAATATATTTATAGGGAATTGATATCTTCACAAGAAAAATTAATATTTTCACAATACCTTACTTATATGAATATGGGCCCCGTTTACAATTTATGTGAGGGAAGCCTTATAGAAATATCAATTCCCTATTTATATCCCGTCGTATTTGCGCTTATCTTGATGGGTCAAAACATTGATCTTTTGTGGGTCGAATTTGAACTCGTTTTGGTGGGTCAATAAATATATATATATATATAGCAGATCTAGAGTTTTGAGTAGTGTGGTTGTGACTGAGAACTTTGAGGGTGTTGAAGAGACGAGATAAAAATGAAGATTTAGAAATAAATAAATTTCATAATATCTTTTGCTTCTCTGCTCCGATAGAGAGTAAATCCTATGTCCCCATTTTGTCTGTCCCTTTGTGTCTCCCACTTAAATGTTAACATTTATCCTCTTTTTTAATTTTGAAGTTACTTGGTGTTAAGTAAGAGAATATATATTAACATTTAAGTGGGGTGACACAAAGGGACAGAAAAAATAGGGACAGAGGATCTGCTCTCGCTCCGATAACATTAAAATTTATTTGGGTTATTTATTTGAGTTAATTATTATGGGGTTAATTGTTGTGGTTAAATTATTTTATTTAGGTTAATTTTATGTATTTATACTTTCACATGTGTATAATTAAGGTTTGTACGAATTTAATACTTCAAAATGAGTCAAATACAATTAATCTGTATATTTCTACCATGTCCCACGCACATGTCAGTTTTTCAGTAAAAATTTCACCGAAATTTTATTCTAGGGTCTATCGTGCTTACTTAAACAAAGTTAAGATAGCGAAGTAGAAACTTTTAAACTCAAGGTACCAAGTGCAAAAGGTACATACTTCGGAGTCAGTTAACCTAATTTTTTAAGTTCCAATTTTGACAGTATGATGAAAGGTATTGACTGGCTTGAAAATTGCCCCGAGAAATCTGGTCTAGTATGGGTTCGGCCTGACCCGTGGGCCTAATAGAGGTCAAACTGTAGGAAGGAAAGTTTGACTTGAATCAGTTTGGACTTGAGTCTAGACCGACCCAGTGTCCAACCTGGCTTGAATTCTAAACCGGTCTATTCAGACTTACCGTTAGGTTAGGTCTAATTTGAGCCTGAGAAATAGGCCCAAAAACCTGAAGAATCAGGCCTAAAAGCTTGATTTAGCGGTCTGCCGTTGGACCCCACTTTAAACTTGATTTTGGACCATTATGCCCTCTCAGTAGTTATAAAATAACTAAGTTTGAGGGTATTTTGGCCCAACAAATCTCAAAAGTTATTTTTAACATTTCAATATAATTTTTTTTCACAATTCATTCTTGCACTTGCTAGTTACTACCAATATTCTCTCTTTTATTAACCAAATTTCAAAAATACAATTATACTTTCAAGTCCATTTCTAGTCTATTTGCAATCTTACAATAATTCTACCATATTTACAAATTGCAATATTGCATACTTTTGATTTTATTTCTTACTACTTTTGTTTATTTTTAAATAATTTCTTCAAGTTATAGTTCTAATTCCACTTTGATTCTTTCATTAAGTAGCGAAAACTCAACAATTTCGACTTTGTCTTTTAGACCATCAAATAGTGGAGCCGAAATTTGAAAAGAATTTGTTAAAATTTTGGTGGCCTGTGGAAAAAAAAAGCAAAGTAAATTACTTAAAACTTGAGGTAAATTGAAAATTTTCTCATTCAATTATACTTGGGTGACAAAAAATTGAATACAAAAAAAAATACAAAATGATGTGTATAATAGTAATTGGCTATAACTATTGGATCTACTCACGTATGGTGGAACATCTAGGGGTGCTCATTGGTAAAAAAAATCGTATCCATGTCGAAAATACTGAACCGGTACTGAAACTGACTTTCATGTATGTCAAGTACCGATACCTGTATCGAAATAGAGATTTGGGTTCCGATTCAGTATATTTTCAGTAACGATTTTTTATTTTTCGATTCATTTTTATTGATGTACCACATTACAATATATGTTTAATAAAAAAATAAAAGTTAAAATATATACTTGCAAAAAAAATTCCATCTTCCTTGATCATGTAAAGCATACAATTATTTCATATACTATTTTTTCCCAAATTAGTAGCCTGCAAGTGTCATGTTAATTTGCTATAGCAGTCAACTAAATATGATTTCTAACTCATGTTATATTATATATTTATATATATAATTTATAATTTAATAAAAAGCTTTAATATATTATAATAATTTTATTATAAATTTTTGGTTCTTTCAATATTTCGATTTTTACCGATTTCAGAAAATTACATACCGTTATCGGTACCGAAAAGTTTAAAAATATCTAAAAATATTGGTATTTAAAATACACATACCGAAAAGAACCGGTACCGTTCGGGTTTTGTATGGTTAAAAACTAAAAATTTTGAGCAACCCTAAGAACATCCACTAGTTATATTTAGGACTGAGAAAAGAACCAAATTACCTTCAAAATCGCACAAAAAATCGCACAAATCACAATAATTAAAACGCATTGTAAGACCCCAAATTTTATAAATAAATATTTAATTTTTTTTATATATTATTTTAAAATTATAAGGTGTTAATTTGATAAATGAGATAAGTTATGGGTGAGATGTGCAAATTTTACAAAGTAAGCAAGTTGTTATAAAATATTCGTTGTGTCGGGGAATATTCGTTTGGTCGAGGAATATTCTTTTTGTCGGAGAATATTCGTACAACGGCGCAGTCATTGGTGGATCCCACAACGGAATGAATGTCGGATATAGAAAGCGACAAAAATAATTTTTTTACAAAAATAACGATAAAACTTTTACCGTTAAAACTGTTGAAATACCCAGTGGTTAAAACACAATAATACGCGGTGTTACACTGCGGCACACGATATTGCACAGTAGATCTAATTATTGATTATTACGTAAGAAGTCACTACTTAATAATTGTTACAGTAATTACTGTTTAATATTTTATTTTATTGATTAAATAATTGCTACGTTGATATTTTATATTAGTGATTCAATAATTGTCATTGCACAGTATTTTAAATTATTAAATCAATAATTCATATTATTTGAATAATATTATTAGATAGCATTATTTACAATGTCTAGAAAGTTCTGTCGAGGAAAGGGGTTAGGTTATATAATTGCGCGCCAATGAGGAGAAATCTTTATCGGAAAGCCCCCTCTTTCCTAGGAACGACCTGGTTGTCAATATTGTAGTTCTGTAATATTATTTGTGAATAATTTATTTTTGATATATATGATAAGGAAATATTTATTCAATGTGGATTTAAACGGAGGAATTTTTAACATGTGACATTTGTTGAAAGTTGGTATTTTATCTTGTCCGATAAAATAATTCGTTCAAATATATTATTATAATATTATATTATAGTAGTATGATGTGATTATATAATAGTATAATTTTTATAATTTGAATGGTAACATTATTATAGTAAATTCATGGTATAAAAGTAAAATGAGGTAGAAGAGAACAAATTGAATTTAAATTCTTATGATGTAAGCAATGATGTCATCGAAACGATGAGATAAGCAATGATGTCATCGGAACGATGAAGTAAGCAGTGATGTCATAAGATCGATGATATAAGCGATGATGTCATAAATTATGGCGAAAAGACTATTTTACCCTTACTCTACCAGGCCTATAAATAGAAGCTCATTTCTTCATTATTTCTCATCAATTCACTAAAGCTCTAGAGAGAGAAAGTATAGAGAGAATAAGAGAGAAAGAAGAAGAGTATTTTGCTATTACACTAGTGCAGTCTCTAAATTTTTAAGGTAAGGGGTATTATTTCTTTCGTATTTATGAATAGAGTTATTTTCTTTCAATACTCGTAAGGATTGTAATTTCATTCTTTATTATTCTGTTGGAATAACCTGTCTACGCGGACTACTGCATGCATGGTGAAATTCTGTTGTTATTCTATTCTTTATTATTCTGTATGAATAACCTGTCTACGCAGACTACTGCATGCCTGGTGAATAACCCTTCGTATCCAGTTGTTATTAAATTGTGAAAATAAACTGTCTGAGCGGACTACAGCCTGACGGGTGAAAATCTAATTGCAGTTTCGTATATTGTTTCATTTCAGATTCCTAACTCTAAACTTACTACGGTAAGTATTGTTTCTATAATTCCTGAAATGATCAGAAATCCCTTAAGTTTTGCGCTTCATCTAATATCATTTCACTAAAATATTGGTCTGAACTTTCCTGTGAAATTTTTATCTTTTCATGACGAGTTATTATTCACGAGTTACTATTCACGGGGTGCTATTCACGATAATTTTTTTTCTTTTAAAATTATCTTTGATTGGATCCAAGTTTTGAACTCCATTCTTGAATTTTGCTTCACAATTGATTATTATGGAGTATTCTTGAACTTGGATAAACTAAATTACGAATTCTTAATCTTTGTCCTTTATCTCACTGGATTCGTTATTTAAAATATTTTTCATCATCCTCAGTCCTAAATGGTGATATAACTGAATATCTTTGGCCTGTAGTGCAAAGATGAATGATTACCTGATGAATATCTTTGACCCGTAGTGCAAAGATGGACAGGTGTTGAGATGAACATGACTAACTGGTGATACAAATGAATATCTTTAGCCCGTAGTGCAAAGATGAATATTTGATTCGAGATGTATATTGATTGATGTTACAGGGATAAAATATTGATGATGGACTTTTAAATCAAAGAAGATAGTAGACATCATTCTCTACTTAACTCTTCTAATGAATTGTTATTTTCGCTGCAGTTGTTCATCTAAAACTTGTTGTCCATAATATTTTATCTGATTTGTTGAAGGCTAACGATAATTTATTCTTCATTATCTTAGTCATAATATTCTTTACTGGGCTAGTTGAGCTCACCCTTTTATTTCATTGTTCTCTTCAGGAAATGAGAATATTGCGGGGACTAGTCGGGGATCAGAGTGATGGTCAGAATTAGATCTGTAGAAGTCCTCACTATTCTATAAAATAGTGGGATAATGATTGTAATTAATAAGAAATGAATTTGAGTGTTTATATTTCGTATTATATACGATTTGTATTGAAACTCATAGTTTGTGTGGTCGTATTTTGCACGACCTTATGTTATAAAAGATTGTATTTGAATTCTGTACCATGTATTTGGCGACTCAGAATGGGTTGGTATTGAACCTATTTTGGGGGCGTCACAGTTGGTATCAGAGCTTAGGGATATGATCTCCGGCGGAGATCTGGGAATAGAACTAGGAGGGGAGAGACGAGTAAAATTCTTCGTTAGTGTGTGTCCTACATAAGCTTATTTGGTATTTAATTGGTCGTTTGGAACATAGGGTTAATATGTGATATGTTAATTTATTTGATTAACCCTTCTTTTATGGCAGTATTTAAGAATGACAGCTGAAAATCTAAACAATGAAGTGGATGAGACCGTTGAGACACCTTTAATCACCAACCAGGAAAACGTGCAACAGGAAGACAATATTTCTCCTGTAAACTACACCACCGATCAGAAGATGAATGATGGGATGTTTAGAAGCTTTTTGCAGTTCTTACAAAACTAGATGAGGGAGACTCGTGTTCATAATACAGGTGGAATTAATAAAAACTCGCGGCTTGTCACTACCAAGTAGTTCAAAGAGTTGGGACCACCAAAGTTTCAGGGAAAGCCAGATCCAATCAAGGCGGAAACGTGGGTTAAGCAAATTACCAAGATATTTGATGTCTTAGGATGCATGAAGGAGCAAAAGGATCCATTCACCACGTTTATGTTCCGTGGAGAGGCAGATTACTGGTGGGAATCTGTGAAGCGTACCCAGCCTGCCGCACTCAAGATGTCTTGGGAAGAGTTCCAGAAACTGTTCAATGACAAGTACTTTCCAGAAAGTATTCGTCATATGAAGAAGGTAGAGTTTATCAAACTGGAACAGAATAACATGACTGTGTCCCAGTACGAGGCTAATTTCGCGGAGTTATCCCGGTTCGCATCTCATTTGGTTGGTAATGAGGAACGTATAACGCGGATATTTCTGAGAGGTTTAAAACCCGAAATTCGTCAGTACCTCATTTTTCACAAACTTTCTTTATATTCAGATGTGGTGAACAGGGCCCAATTATTAGAACGAGGTAATGATTATGTTCAACCAAGGACAATAACCAGGGTCATACCGGTGGCAGCAGTCATCGGAACAATGACAACCAGCGGGGAGAAAAGTGCCATGGCAGAAGCGGTAACCACTCCAGTGGTAATCGTGGCCATAATAATAGAAGAAGCGAGTCGGGGGGAGATTTCAAAAAGAGAAGATTCAACAATGATAACGTGAAGACGTCGACAGCAGTACCAGCATCAACTGTTTCTAGGGGAGGAGAACGTCCACCGGTCGTTTGCTATAAATGCGGGCAAGAGGGACACATCAGTCCAAACTGCCAACAACAATTCAAGGTATGTTATAACTGTGAAAAGGAAGGTCATATAGCTCGAGATTGTCCTGTAATAAAACCAAGTCTAGCGGGGGTGGTGATTCCAAAGGCAGTTCCGGACAAGTCAAAGTCGGTGGTTCCTGGAAAAGCGTTTGTTGTGACTGCCCAAAACGCGAGAAACCCGAACGAGGTGATCACGGGTAAGCTAATCATAAACTCTTGCGAAGTCTATGCCTTATTAGATACCGGTGCTACCCATTCTTTTATTTCACCTGTTTGTGCTCAACGTTTGAACTTGACTCCTAAGAAATTAGACTTTGACTTATCTGTTGAAACTCCGTTAGGTGAAACCTTTATTACATTCACAGTTTACAAATCTTGCTTGATTCAAATTGGTACCCTTACCCTACCTGTTGATCTTATATATTTGAAAATAGTTGCATTTGACGTGATTTTAGAAATTAACTGGTTAACCACTTATTATGCCAAAATTGATTGATTTCGTAATGTTGTTAGTTTTCATATTCCTAATCAGCATGTTGTGCGAATCCAAACCACCAAACTGTTGGGTTTGTACGTAACACAATCATGCAATCAAATCACATAAATAGGGCGGAAGCGCGAAACATAGGTTTTCAAAAATTTATACAAACCCATAACCATGATCATTCTTGCGCATCAATTATCAGTGAATATAGAAGGAGAAAAATAGAATTATACCTTTGAAGATTTAAGCTTCCTCAGGTACAAGTTCTACTCCTTTGATTCCTTTGATTCCTCTGTAGTGGCTCCTTCCCTTGATCAATGTCAGCCACCCAAATGTTTGGCCTCTAATGGTGATCCACCAAGGAAGATGAAGAACTCAGGAAGATGGGTTATTGGCTTAACCCTTGTTTCTATCTCTATAGAATATGTGTACTCCCAACTCTTGAAAAATTCACGTATATCTTATTTCTGATATAAGACTCTCTTATATAGATATTAGGTTAACCCTTCTAATCCAATTAGAATAGGGTTTTATTTAATTAATTAATTAAACACTTTTAATTAATTTATATCCTAATCTTATTAGGATTGAGAGAGAGTACTGATATTATATTAATTCCTAAACTCCTTTAGAATTAAAATAATAATAATAATAATAATATTAATAAGACTCCTCTTATTAATTTATATTTAATATTTTTAAAATATTAAATGATAAACATTAAGCTATTTAATTTATTCTATCACCATAGATTAAATTAATTATACTTAATGCATTATTACTATCATGTCATTTTCTTCTTAAATAATTTTTTCTTCCTTTTATGGTGTGACCCTTTAGGTTCTCCATATTAAACCAGTTGTGAATAAATCAATTAGAACAATTCTAATATTATTTAAATAAATAAATTAAACTAATAATCTATTTAAATAAATAACATTTATTCTACAATAGGGATAAGCCTCCCTAGCGATCAACGACTTTCTAGATAATATAGATTTCAACATTAATCATAAAAGAACATGTGAGTTAATAGTTACTGTACAATTCAATCCTTCCACCATACAATGTCCCAATTAAATATAAGACATGAATTTACTGTCAAGTCTTAATTTATTTAATCATATGTATTTCGATTAGAAAATGCACAACTCCAAATAATGCAAATTAGAAATCTCTTTCTAATTTCATTCTACCTTTGCCAAGGATTCCTGGGTTGTCATTTAACGAATCACATAGGACATATCTCCTCTTTTACTAGAGATGGTAGATTCTTTATTAATCATACATTATCTCCATATGCAACTCATTATACCCAAGCATACCCTATATATGCCTTAAAAGGCCTTAAGGAATAAGTCAAAGTATAATTTGTTACATACAAGATACTATGATGATCTCAAGTCCAAGGATCACTTGTACTACTATCACATTAGGAATTCCTATTGACAGGCGAGTAAAACTCCATTAGGTATTCCATAGCGAGTCACGTTCAGTGAACTTATTCTCCAATAAGCACCTACATACTTGCTTTAGTGTCTCCACACAAATGACCATGAGATCAGTCATCCTCATCCAATGAGCAAGCAACATATATACTAATCTATCCGGATTTACTAATCTCCATTTTAGTAATCCCACGATTGGGAACTATTTTAGTTTTTAAGCTTTCTAAGAATTTAGATCTCATTAGCATGATCTCATCATGATTCTAAAAGCATTGCTTAAAACTATGGGTTATTTACATATTATAAAAACAGCACCATATAAATAACTAAATGCCTTAAATGAATATTTTATTTATAAATACATAAGATTGTTTACAAAGTATGTGCTTTCTCATCATACATGATTGGCTTGTATGCACACTACTATCAATCTCCCACTTGCACTAAAGCCAATCGCCATGGTATCTCATACCCATCTTCTCTAAGTGACGATCAAACTGCTGTTGTGTTAGAGCTTTAGTAAATAGATCTACAATGTTGTCTTGAGAGTGCACACGCTCCAAGGTGACGTCTCCTCTTTCAATGATCTCCCTGATCAAGTGAAATCGTCGCAACACGTGTTTGAATTTCTGATGAGACCTGGGTTCCTTTGCCTGTGCAACCGCTCTGGTGTTGTCATAGTATATGGGAACTGCTTCTCCAATGCTAGGAACCACACCAAGTTCAGTTATGAACTTCTTCATCCAAACAGCTTCCTTTGCAGCTTCACTTGTAGCTATATACTCTGCCTCTGTCACTGAATCAACAACTGTTTGCTGCTTGGAACTCTTCCAACTCACTGCGCCTCCGTTCAAGGTAAACACATACCCTGAAACAGATTTACTGTCATCTTGGTCTGTTTGAAAACTTGAGTCCGTGAATCCCTCGAGTTTTAATTCAGACCCACCGTAGACAAGAAAAATATCTTTAGTCCTTCTCAAGTACTTTAGGATATTTTTCACTTCCTTCCAGTGCTCTTTTCTTGGATTCGACTGGTATCTGCTCGTTACACTAAGTGCGTGAGCAACATCCGGTCTAGTACATATCATACCGTACATGATAGATCCTATTGCAGAAGCATAAGGGATCTTACTTATACGGTCTCTCTCCTCAGGTGTCTTTAGGGCCTGTTTCTTGGAGAGATGTATTCCATGGCTCATCGGCATGAGACCTCTTTTGGAATCTTGCATGCTAAACCTCTTTAGCATCGTATCAATATACGTTCCTTGGGATAAGCCGAGCATCCTTTTAGATCTATCTCTATAGATCTTTATCCCCAAAATATATGATGTTTCACCCAAGTTCTTCATGGAGAAGTTTTTAGATAACCAAATTTTAATTGATTGTAACATAGGAATGTCATTCCCTATCAGTAATATATCATCAACATATAATACTAGGAATGATACTGCGCTCCCACTAACCTTCTTGTATACACATGGTTCATCCTCGTTTTTGATAAAATCAAACTCTTTGATTGTCTCATCAAAACGAATGTTCCATCTGCGAGAAGCTTGCTTCAACCCATAAATGGATCGTTGTAGCTTACAGACTTGATTTGTTCCAACTTTTGAAATAAATCCCTCTGGCTGTGTCATATACATATCTTCCTCAAGTTTTCCATTGAGGAAGGCCGTTTTCACGTCCATCTGCCAGATCTCATAGTCATTGTAAGCTGCAATCGCAAGCAAAATTCGAATGGACTTGAGCATGGCTACTGGTGAGAAGGTTTCATCATAGTCAACTCCTTGTCTTTGTTTGAAACCTTTTGCAACCAGTCGAGCCTTATAGGTCTCTACCTTTCCGTCTGCTCTAGTCTTTCTCTTAAAAACCCATTTACACCCAATAGGTTTAATACCTTCAGGTGGTGAAACCAAAGACCATACTTTGTTTTCATACATGGAGTCCATTTCGGATTTCATGGCTTCAAGCCATTTTCCTGAGTCTTTATTACTCATAGCCTGTTCGTAATTCAATGGATCATCATCATTCATGATGTGTACCTCATCGTCATCCTCTATAACGAATCCATACCTCTCAGGTATCTTCGGTACTCTTTCAGATTTACGAACAGGGTGTGGTACAGTAGGTTCTTCTATTTGGTCAGGTACCTGACTTTGATCTGTGGTAACTTGTGGTTCTTGAACTTCTGCAAGATATATCTTACTCCCACTGACCCCTTCATGGATAAACTTTTTCTCCAAGAAGGTAGCATGTTTCGCAACAAACACCTTTTGATCAGTTGGATGATAGAAATAATACCCTACGGTTTCTTTAGGGTATCCCACAAATCTACACTTATCGGATTTAGTCTGTAGCTTATCATTTTCAAACTTTTTGACATAAGCTGGACAACCCCAAGTCTTAACATGCTTAAGATTTGGTTTCCTCCCTTTCCACATCTCATATGGAGTCTTTGGGGCGGATTTGGTAGGTACCTTGTTAAGTAGGTATGCAGCCGTTTCTAGGGCATATCCCCAGAAGGAAATTGGAAGGTCAGTAAAACTCATCATGGATCGAACCATGTCCAACAGTGTTCGATTTCTCCTTTCAGATACTCCATTTAACTGTGGTATACCTGGAGGAGTCCATTGTAAGATTATACCATTTTCTTTGAGACAATCGAGAAACTCACCGCTTAAGTATTCTCCACCTCGATCTGATCGAAGTATCTTAATACTCTTGCCCGTTTGTTTCTCTACTTCACTTCTGAACTCTTTGAACTTTTCAAATGATTCTGATTTGTATTTCATCAAATACACATATCCATATCTTGAGTGATCATCAGTGAAAGTAATAAAATAAGAATACCCACCCCGTGCACTTGTTGTCATAGGTCCACAAACGTCTGTGTGAATTAATGCTAACAACTCTGTAACTCTTTCTCCTTTTCCACTAAAAGGAGATTTAGTCATTTTACCCATGAGACAAGATTCACATGTTGGATATGATTCATAATCGGATAGCTCTAGGAGCCCATCCTTATGCAACTTGGATAATCTTGTTTCATTGATATGACCGAATCTACAGTGCCACATATAGGTATAATTAATATCATCTCTTTTCCTTTTCTTAGTTTGTTCAATTTGAAATATATTTTCTTGTAAGTCAAGTGTATAAAGTCCATTTCGCAAATTTTCAATACCATGTAAAACATCGTCTTTATAAATAGAACACCATTGTTCTTTATAATAACGTCAAAACCTTCTATATCCAATACAGAAATTGAAATAATGTTTTTAATAATATTCAGAATATAATAACAATTATTAAGATAAATGGACTTGCTCGAAGGTATTGCTATACAATAAGTTCTTACAGTTAATGCAGCAACCTTTGCTCCATTCTACACTTGTAGGATCACCTCATCATTGTTCAGCTTTCTACTTCTGACCAGTCCCTGCACAGTGTTACATATGTGAGAACCACAGCCGGTATCCAATACCCAAGTAGAATTATGACTTTCAGAAAAATTAATTTCAATCATAAACAAACCTTGATTGGAAGTTGAAGCTTCTCCAAGCTTCTTCTCTGCTAGAAACTTCTTGCAGTTCCTCTTCCAATGTCCCGGCTCATTGCAATGAAAGCACATTCCTTTAGCTGGTTCAGGTTTCTTTTGTTCCTTTTCTTTCCCCTTTCCCTTAGCCTTCTTGGATTTCTTATTTTTAGAAGACACCTTGGGCCTCTTCCTTCTATTGGAAGAATCCACCATCAAGACATGGTTCTTCTTGGATGAGAAGTGACCTTCTGCAGTTTTCAGCATGTTAAGCAGCTCAGGCAAGCTGACATCTAGCTTATTCATGTGAAAATTAACCACAAACTGCGAGAAGGTCTCAGGGAGTGACTGCAAGACCAAGTCTTGACTCAACTCCCCATCCATGACGAACCCAAGCTGTCCAAGGCGTTCAATCAAATTGATTACCTTCAGAACATGAGTCTCAACGGTAGTGCCCTTGGTCATCCGAGATCGAAAGAGCTCCTTAGATATCTCATATCTAGCAGTCCTACTCTGTTCACCATACAATTCCTTGAGGTGAAGCAGCATAGCAGGAGCATCCATTTTTTCGTGCTAACGCTGAAGCTCGTTATTCATGAATGCGAGCATGATGCATTGAGCCACAGATGCATCATCTTGCCATTTATTGAAAGTGGCAATCTCTTCCTCAGAGGCTGTTTCCGAAACAGATTCAGGGATAGTTGAATTTAGGACATAAGAAATCTTTTCAGCAGTGAGAACAATTCTCAGATTTCTTAGCCAGTCCTCATAATTCGGGCCGGTAAGCTTATTTGCATCAAGTATGCTTCGTAGTGAGATTAGTGATTTTGACATTTTTAAAATTCTACATATGAAAAGACAACATTTTAGCAAACATTCATTTTATTAACTTTGCATACCAAAATAAATTTAGGTCTTTATTTTAAATTGGTATCTCCCACTATTTTCATCAAACTATATTACCCTCACTTATATAGTTCGGCAATATCTAATTAAAGATTTGCTAGTGAGATTAAGGATCCCATTTCAAATGTATATAACCTTGTGGATAGCATAACAAACGATATACAAATAAATAGGTAGACAACTCTTGTCAATTACATCACCATGTAACTCCTTTTATTTTGCCTCTTAAATCACAATGGTCATGTGTGTGCACATCCAAACTAAAATGATTTAAGTTAAGTCCAGCCTAGCACTTTCATAAATTCAAAAAAGAAAAATTTTCGTCCTTGTGGATAGCACAACAAGACTAGATCGTTCAATTTTCTTGATAAGCATCAAATGTGATTAATTAATATCTTAAATATTCAATACTCGCCTTGTGGATAGCACAACAAACTCATATTAAATATTTAATACTCTATTAATTAATCATGCTAGAAGGCGACATTCGATATTCCAAATATCATTTGAACGCTTCAGACTTAATATTATTTCTTTGAGGGGTTTGTTATTTTTTTATCTCATCTTGTTTAGCGCGCATGCACATATATATATAAAATACGCGTCATTTTATTAAACATGCGAAGCATGTTTGTATAAAATATAATATATATTATATTTAGCATGCAATATAGAATACTATATTCTACCCGGATTGATTATGGACTTTTATTCTAGTTTGGTTCACTAGAGCCACCAAGTGAATCAAAAGGTCAAACCTAGGAGTGCAAGAATTTAAATTTAAACGTAACTGTTACATTTAAACCCGGGCTCCATACAAACGGGTCTTCACGCACTCCTTGCTCCTTGGTCTCCAATTTCTTCAAAATAATTCTAACTATCTCTATTACATTAACTATTTAAAATTAAATAGAAACCTTGATCAGCGGTCAAGGGGAAGTACATAGAAAGGAGATAGAATTTACATCGAGAATAAAACTAGAGAAGACGAGGTACGCAGATCCCATTTTATAAAACTCATTCATTCAAGCATTCAACCAAAATAAAATCCAATCACATTGGTCATAGTCCATAATCAATCCCTTTTATTACCATACATATCATCATACGTATCAATAAAACATATTCATCTCATGAAATTAAATTCATTCCATATATGTATTAATATCATTTAATGGGCAAAAGTTTGCTAAACTTTGTTTTTGGAAAAATAAACTCCTTTATTTCATTCAAAAATCATTCCAAATTAAACTCTTTAATTTTAGCAATTCTGAAATCTCATTTCATATAAAATAAACATCTTTACTTTAAACCTTTATTAATTAAATAAACCATTCATTTAATTAAATAAAACAAAAAAAAATTCAGTTCCTGTCCAGTGGCGCAGCTGCGCCAGGAATGCAAAGGGAACCGGCGCAGCATGAAAACCAGGAACAGTAACCGGCACAGCTGTGCAGCAATATTGCCTTGTACCGGCGCAGCTGCGCAGCATCGCAGAATTAGAAAAAAAAATTTGTTGCCCAGAACTCGATCCAATCGCATATCATACATGTATGGAATCACATAGACTGATAATTAGCACAAGATTGGCTCTGATACCACTGTTGGGTTTATACGTAACGCAATCATGCAATCAAATCACATAAATAGGGCGGAAGCGCGAAACATAGGTTTTCAAAAATTTATACAAACCCATAACCATGATCATTCTTGTGCATCAATTATCAGTGAATATAGAAGGAGAAAAACATAATTATACTTTTGAAGATCCAAGCTTCCTCAGGCACAAGTTCTACTCCTTTGATTCCTTTGATTCCTCTGTAGTGGCTCATTCCCTTGATCAATGTCAACCACCCAAATATTTGGCCTCTAATGGTAATCCACCAAAGAAGATGAAGAACTCAGGAAGATGGGTTATTAGCTTAACCCTTGTTTCTATATCTATAGAATATGTGTACTCCCAACTCTTAAAAAATTCACGTATATCGTATTTCTGATATAAGACTCTCTTATATAGATATAAGGTTAACCCTTCTAATCCAATTAGAATAGGGTTTTATTTAATTAATTAATTAAATACTTTTAATTAATTTATATCCTAATCTTATTAGGATTGAGAGAGAGTACTGATATTATATTAATTCCTAAACTCCTTTAGAATTAAAATAATAATAATAATAATAATATTAATAAGACTCCTCTTATTAATTTATATTTAATATTTTTAAAATATTAAATGATAAACATTAAGCTATTTAATTTATTCTATCACCATAGATTAAATTAATTATACTTAATGCATTATTACTATCATGCCATTTTCTTCTTAAATAATTTTTTCTTCCTTTTATGGTGTGACCCTTTAGGTTCTCCATATTAAACCAGTTGTGAATAAATCAATTAGAACAATCCTAATCTTATTTAAATAAATAAATTAAACTAATAATCTATTTAAATAAATAACATTTATTCTACAATAGGGATAAGCCTCCCTAGCGATCAACGACTTTCTAGATAATATAGATTTCAACATTAATCATAAAAGAACTTGTGAGTTAATAGTTACCGTGCAATTCAATCCTTCCACCATACAATGTCCCAATTAAATATAAGACATGGATTTACTGTCAAGTCTTAATGTATTTAATCATATGTATTTCGATTAGAAAATGCACAACTCCAAATAATGCAAATTAGAAATCTCTTTCTAATTTTATTCTACCTTGGCCAAGGATTCCAGGGTTGTCATTTAACGAATCACATAGGACATATCTCCTATTTTACTAGAGGTGGTAGATTCTTTATTGATCATACATTATCTCCATATGCAACTCATTATACCCAAGCATACCCTATATATGCCTTAAAAGGCCTTAAGGAATAAGTCAAAGTATAATTTGTTACATACAAGATACTATGATGATCTCAAGTCCAAGGATCACTTGTACTACTATCACATTAGGAATTCCTATTGACAGGCGAGTAAAACTCCATTAAGTATTCCATAGCTAGTCACGTTCAGTGAACTTATTCTCCAATAAGCACCTACATACTTGCTTTAGTGTCTCCACACAAATGACCATGGGATCAGTCATCCTCATCCAATGAGCAAGCAACATATGTACCAATCTATCCAGATTTACTAATCCCTATTTTAGTAATCCCACGATTGGGAACTATTTTAGTTTTTAAGCTTTCTAAGAATTTAGATCTCATTAGCATGATCTCATCATGATTCTAAAAGTATTGCTTAAAACTATGGGTTATTTACATATTATAAAAACAGCACCATGTAGATAACTAAATGCCTTAAATGAATATTTTATTAATAAATAAATAAGATTGTTTACAAAGTATGTGCTTTCTCATCATACATGATTGGCTTGTATGCATACTACTATCACAAACCACTAAAATCAGTCAATGTCATTTCAAGTCATAAAGCTATTCGTTTATTGAAAAACGGATGTCAAGTTTTCTTAACCCATGTCACTGATTTAAATCAGAATACATCAGATTTGAATGATATTTTTGTTGTTAATGAGTTTCCTGATGTATTTTCCCAAGAACTTCCTGATCTATGTGACGTCCCCAAAATAGGTTCAATACCAACCCATTATGAGTCGCCAAATACATGTTACAGAATCTCAAATACAAATCTTTTATAACAAAAGGTCGAGAGAAATACAACCATATAACTGTGAGTGTCAATACAAACGTATGTAATACAAAATATAAACACTCAAATTCAGTCCTCACTAATTACAATTATTATCGCACTATTTTACAAAAATAGTGAGGACTACAACTGCTCTACTCTGACCATCACACTGTTCCACGACTAGTTTTCGCAACATTCTCATTCCCTGAATAGGACAATAGATAAAAAAGATGAGCTCAACTAGCCCAGTAATGAATATTATGGCTAAGATAATGAAAAACAAATTATCGTTAGCCTTCAATAAATTAGATAAAATATTATGGACAACAAATTTTAGATCAATATTCGCAGCGGAAATAACAATTCATTAGAAGAATTAAGTAGAGAATGAAGTCTACTATCTTCTCTGATTTAAAAATCCATCATCAATATTTTTTTCCAGTAACATCAATCAATATACATCTCGAATTAAATATTCATCTTTGCACTACGGGCCAAAGATATTCATTTGTATCACCAGTTGGTCATGTTCATCTCAACTCCTGTCTATCTTTGCACTACGGGCCAAAGATATTCATCAAGTAATCATTCATCTTTGCTCTACAGGCCAAAGATATTCAGTTATATCACCATTTAGAACTGAGGATGATGAAAAATAATATAAATAACGAATCCAGTGAGATAAAGGATAAAGATTAGGGATTCGTAATTTAGTTTATCTAAGTTTAATAATACTCAATAATCAATTGTGGAGCAAAATTCAAGAATAAAGATCAAAACTTGGATCCAATCAAAGATAAGACCCATAATAGCCAACTTGGACAAATAGAAGAAAATTTAATTTTTCTGTGAATAGTGTCGTATATGTGAATAGTAACTTCAACAGAAAAAGTAAGAATTTCATAATAAAATCAATGCCAATGTTTTGGTATAATGATATCGAAAAGAATAACATCATTTACGAAAGAAAATAACATCCCTTACCTTAAAATAAGAGTATTTCTGACTGGTAGGGCGGAGATATTCTTGAAAAAAACTTCTACTGTTTTCTACACTCCAAGCTTCCTTAAACTCAAAAGAAATATGCTCAATATTATAGAAGAAGAATTCTCTGATTCTGGTGTGATTTTTATTTCTAAACTAAGCATCCTATTTATAGGAGGATGGAAGGATACTATTTAGAAAATAATCACGGGTGCACAGTTTAGAAAACTCACGGATGAATTCGACGGAGAAAAATTGATTTTCTAATTTTTACTATTCATTATTGTGCAATAAAATATTCTAATAAAATAAAATTTTAGATATATATATATATATATAATAATACTCCTTCCCCTACACGTTACCTTCCCCCCCACCCCTTTCCAAATCATTTAAATATATATATATATATATATATATATATATATATATATATATATATATAATACGTCTATATATATATAACATAAAATTGAGATAATTTCTATCGACAATTTTGAAAAATGAGTAAGTGGGGGTACATATAATAAGCCAAATTTACAACAAATATTGATAAAAATACCTCAGTACTAATTTCTTCTTTTATATTCACAAAAATAAATATTTTCTTATCATATAAATCAATAATTAATTATTCACAAATAATATTACAGAACTACAAAATTGACAACTAGGTCGTTCCCAAGAAAGAGGGGATCTTCCGATAAGGATTTTTCCTTACTGGCGTCCAATTAAATAACCCCTCCTAGACAGAACTTCCTTAGACATTACCAATAATGCTATCTAATAATATTATTCAAATAATATGAATTATTGATTTGATAATTTGAAATACTGTGCAATGACAATTATTGAATCAATAAAATATTATGCAATTATCAATGTAACAATTATTGAATCAATAATATAAAATATTGAACAGTAATTACTGTAGCAATTACTGAGTAGTGACTTCTTACGTAAGAATCAATAATTAGAATTACTGTGCAATATCGGGTGCTACTGTGCAACACCGCGTATTACTGTATTTTAACCACCGGGTATTTCAACAGTTTTAATGGTAACAACCACGCCGTTATTTTTAGAAAACTCATTCTTGTCGTTTTCTTCATCCGACAGTTATTCTGTTGTGGGGCCCACAAATGGCTGCGCCATCGTACGAATATTCCCCGACAAAAAGAATATTCCACGACCAAACTAATATTCCCCGACAAAATAAATATTTTATTACCACTTGCTAACTTTGAAAATTTTGCACAAATCACCCCATAACTTACCACATTCATCAAATCAACACCATACTATTTCAAAATAATATATAGAGGAAATTCAATTTTATTCATAAAAGTTGGGGTCTTATAACCTCCCTTCCTTATGAAATTTCGTTCACGAAATTAACGTACGTACCTGGTATGTCGAAAAGGTGAGGATACCTCGTTTTCATTTCCGATTCTAACTCCTAGGTCATTTCCTCGATATCATGGTTCCTCCATAAAACTTTAACTTGAGGTATAATCTTCGAGCGTAGGACATGTTCCTTCTTATCCAAGATTTTGACAGGTACCTCCTCATACGTTAAATCTTTAGCTATCTCGTCCGGTTCTAACTCAATAATGTGGTTTGGATCTTTCACATATTTACGTAACACAGATATGTGAAAAATGTTATGAACACGAGACATGCTTGGAGGTAAAACGAGTCTATAGGCCACATTTCCTACTCGGTCAAGAATCTCAAATGGACCAATGAATCGTGGATTGAGCTTTCCTCTCTTGCCAAACCTCGTAACTCCCTTCCACGGAGCAACACGTAACAATACATAATCCCCAACATTAAATTTCACATCCTTTTGATGAAGATTCGCATAACTCTTTTGTCGATCCTGTGCCGTTTGTATACGTTGTCGGATCATTTGAATCTTTTCAGTAGTCATACGTACCAACTCTAGTCCCAACAATGTTGCTTCGCCCACCTCATCCCAGCATACTAGAGAGCGACATTTTTGTCCATACAACGCTTCGAATGGAGCCATGCCTATACTTGCCTGATAACTGTTGTTGTAAGAGAATTTCACTAATGGTAGGTACTTATCCCAACTCCCTTTGAAGTCTAGAACACAGAGTCTCAATAGATCTTCAAGAGTTTGAATAGTCCTTTTCGATTGCCCGTCCGTTTGAGGATGATATGCCGAACTGAATCGTAAATCCGTGCCCATAGCTTTCTGCAAACTGACCCAAAATTGTGAAGTAAATCTTGGGTCACGATCCAAAACTATGGATACTAGCATGCTATGCAATCTCACAATCTCATTTACGTATATACGAGCATGACGTTCTAGTGAATAAGTCTCTCGTATAGGCAAGAAATGAGGAGACTTAGTTAATCTATCCACAATAACCCAAATCGCATCTATGCCTTGAGAAACCTTGGGAAGACCCGTAACGAAATCCATGGTAATGTGTTCCCACTGCTATTTTGGAATCTCAAGTGGTAGCAATGGACCCTTTGGCACTTGATGCTCCGCCTTGACACGTTGACACGCTAAACACCTCGAGATAAACTCCGCGATCTCTCTCTTCATATTGCTCCACTAAAATGTATGTCGAATATCACGATACATTTTGGTACACCCAGGATGGATTGCAAATGGTGTGTTGTATGCCTCCATCATGATTCTATACTTTAAATCAGGATCGTTAGGAACACAAAGTCTGGAGTTGACTCGAAGTATTCCTTCTTCATCGATTCTTGCTTCTGGAATAGCACCTTCTTGCACTTTCTTCTTCATCTTCATCAGCTCCAGATCTGTAGCTTGAGCAACTTTAACTTTATCAATTAAAGCTGGTTCTACACGTATACTTGACATCATCGCACTCGTTCCCGCATATGATCTTCTACTCAACGCGTCAGCTATCACGTTCGCTTTTTCAGGATGGTATTGGATGGTATGGTCGTAATCTTTCAAAAGCTCAAGCCAACGTCGTTGTCGCATGTTGAGTTTCTTTTGAGTGAAAAAATATTTAAGGATCTTATGATCCGTATAAATCTCCACTTTCTCTCCATACAGGTAGTGTCTCTAGATCTTCAACGCGAAAACGACTGCTGCCAACTCTAGATCATGAGTAGGATAATTCCTCTCATATTCTTTGAGTTGTCGTGAGGCATAGGCTATGACTTTCCCATGTTGTATGAGAACACATCCTAACCCTTTGCCCGAAGCATCGCTGTAGATGACAAATCCATCCGAACCAGATGGTATCGTCAGAACAGGTGCTGAAATGAGTCTCCTCTTGAGCTCTTGGAAGCTCTTCTCGCATTTCTCGTTCTATATGAATTTTGTATCTTTCCGAGTCAGCTGAGTTAATGGAGTAGCGATTCGAGAAAAGTCTTTCACGAATCTCCGATAATAACCAGCTAAACCCAGAAAGCTACGTACTTCAGTCACCGACTTTGGTTGCTCCCAACTTTGTATTGATTCAATCTTCGCTGGGTCAACAGATACTCCACGTTTTGATACCACGTGCCCAAGGAATGCTACCTCCTTAAGCCAGAACTCGCATTTCTTCATCTTGGCATATAACTTGTTTTCACGAAGCCTTTGAAGTACCAGCTTCAAGTGGTGCTCATGATCTTCACGACTTTTGGAATAGATGAGGATGTCATCAATAAAGACAACCACGAACTGATCCAAATATTCCTTGAATACACGGTTCATCATATCCATGAAAGCAGCAGGAGCATTAGTCAATCCAAAAGACATAACTAAGAATTCATAATGCCCGTATCGAGTTCTGTAAGCAGTCTTCGAAATATCCTCAGTTTTAATTTTTAACTGATGATATCCATAATGAAGATCGATCTTTGAAAAGAATTGTGCACCTTGCAACTGGTCGAACAGGTCATCAGTACGAGGTAGCGGATACCTATTCTTGATGGTGACATGGTTCAACTCCCAATAGTCAATACAAAGTCGCATACTCCCGTCTTTCTCTTTTACGAATAAAATAGGAGCACCCCAAGGAGACGTATTAGGACGAATAAAACCGAAGTCTAACAACTCCTATAGTTGGACCTTTAACTCCTGAAGTTCAATAGGAGCCATTCGATATGGGATTTTAGAAATGGATTTTGTACCGAGTTCAAGGTCAATAAAGAATTCAACTTCACGTTCTGGGGGTAAACCGAGAAGTTCTTGGGGAAATACATCAGAAAACTCATTAACAACAGAAATATCATTCAAACCTGACGTATTCTGGTTTAGATCAGTGACATGGGCTAAGAAAGCTTGACATCCATTTTTAATAAACGAATAGCTTTATGACTTGAAATGACATTGATTGATTTTATGGGTTTGGTTGTTTGAATTCGCACAACAGGTTGGTTAGGAATATGAAAACTAACAACCCTACGAAAACAATCAATTTTGACATGATAAGTGGTTAACCAATCAATTCCTAAAATCACGTCAAATGCAAGTATTTTCAAAGATATAAGATCAACAGGTAGGGTGAGGGTACCAATTTGAATCAAGCAAGATTTGTAAACCGTGGATGTAACGAAGGTTTCTCCCAACGGAGTTTCAACAGATAAGTCAAAGTCTAATTTATCAGGAATCAGGTTCAAACGTTGAGCACAAGTAGGTGATATAAAAGAATGGGTAGCACCGGTGTCTAATAAGGTGTAAACTTTGCAAGAGTTAATGATTAGCTTACCCGTGATCACCTCGTTCGGGTTCCTTGTAGTTTGGGCAGTCACAACAAACGCTCTTCCAAGAACCACCGACTTTGACTTGTCCGGGACGGCCTTTGGAGTCACCATCCCCACTGGACTTGGTTTCGCTACAGGACACACTCGAGCAATGTGACCTTCCTTTCCACAGTTATAGCACACCTTGGATTGCTGTGTGCAGTTAGGGCTGATATGTCCTTCTTTCCCGCATTTATAGCATACGACCGGTGGTCGTTCTCCTCCCCTAGAAACAGTTGATGCTGGTGCTGCTGTCGACGTTTTCACGTTCTCATTGTTGTACCTTCTCTTCTTAAAATCTCCCCCGAATCACTTCTTCTATTATCATGGCTACGATTACTACTGGAGTGGTTACCGCTTCTGTCATGATACTTTCCTCCCCGCTGGTTGTCATTGTTCTGATGACTGCTACCACCGGTACGACCTTGGTTGTTGTCCCTTGGTTGAACATAATCATTATCTCGTTCTAACAATTGGGCCCTGTTCACCACATCCGAATATAGAGAAAATTTGTGAGAAATGAGGTACTGACGAATTTCGGGTTTCAAACCTCTTAGAAACATCCGCGTCATACGTTGCTCATTATCAACCAAATGAGATGCGAACCGGGATAGCTCCGCGAACTTAGCCTCATACTGGGACACAGTCATGTTGTTCTGTTCCAGTTTGATAAACTCTACCTCTTTCATGTGACGAATACTTTCTGAAAAGTATTTGTCATTGAACAGTTTCTGGAACGCCTCCCACGACATCTTGAGTGCGGCAGGCTGGGTACGCTTCACAGATTTCCACTAGTAATCTGCCTCTCCGCGGAACATAAACGTGGCGAATGGAACCTTCTGTTCCTCCGTGCATCCCAAGACATCAAATATCTTGGTAATTTGCTTAACCTACGTCTCTGCTTTGATTGGATCTGGCTTTCCCTGAAACTTTGGTGGTCCCAACTCTTTGAACTGCTTGGCAGTGACAAGCCGCGAGTTGTTATTATTTCCACCAGTATTTTGCACACGAGTCTCCCTCGTCTGATTTTGCATGAATTGCAAAAAGCTTCTAAACATCCCGTCATTCATTGCCTGATCGGTGGTGTCGCTTACAGAAGGAATATAACCTTCCTGTTGCACGTTCTCCTGGTTGGTGATTAAAGGTGTCTCAACGGTCTCATTCACTCCATTGTTTAAATTTCCAACTGCCATTCTCAAATATTGCCACAAAACAAGGGTTAATTAAACAAATTAACATATCACATATTAACCCTATGCTCCGACTGACCAAATAAATACCAGATAAGCTTAGGTAGGACACACTAGTGACGGATTTACTCGTTTCTTCCCTCCTAGTTCTATTCATCGATCTCCGCCAGAGATCATATCCCTAAGCTCTGATACCAACTGTGGCGCCCCCAAAATAGGTTCAATACCAACCCATTCTGAGTCGCCAAATACATGGTACAGAATCTCAAATACAAATCTTTTATAACAAAAGGTCAAGAGAAATACGACCATACAACTGTGAGTGTCAATACAAACATATGTAATACGAAATATAAACACTCAAATTCAGTCCTCACTAATTATAATTATTATCACACTATTTTACAAAAATAGTGAGAACTACAACTGCTCTACTCTGACCATCACACTGTTCCCCGACTAGTTTTCGCAACATTCTCATTCCCTGAAGAGGGCAATAGATAAAAAGAATGAGCTCAACTAGCCCAGTAAAGAATACTATGACTAAGATAATGAAAAATAAATTATCATTAGCCTTCAATAAATCAGATAAAATATTATTGACAATAAATTTTAGATCAATATTCGCAGCGGAGATAACAATTCATTAGAAGAGTTAAGTAGAGAATAAAGTCTACTATCTTCTATGATTTAAAAGTTCATCATCAATATTTTATCCATGTAACATCAATCAATATACATCTCGAATCAAATATTCATCTTTGCACTACGGGCCAAAGATATTCATTTGTATCACCAGTTGGTTATGTTCATCTCAACACCTGTCCACCTTTGCACTACGGGCCAAAGATATTCATCAGGTAATCATTCATCTTTTGCTCTATAGGCCAAAGATATTCAGTTATATCACTATTTAGAACTGAGGATGATGAAAAATAATATAAATAACGAATCGAGTGAGATAAAGGACAAAGATTAGGGATTCGTAATTTAGTTTATCCAAGTTCAAGAATACTCCATAATAACCAATTGTGGAGAAAAATACAAGAATAAAGATCAAAACTTGGATCCAATCAAAGATCGGACCCATAATAGTCAACTTGGACAAATAGAAGAAAATTTAATTTTTTTCGTGAATAGTGTCGTATACGTGAATAGTGCCATATATGTGAATAGTAATCTCGACAGAAAAAGTAAGAATTTCATAATAAAATCCATGCCCTTCCCTCTCCCCATAACAGATAAATAAATTGCATCAATAAGTTAGCATTGAAAGGAATGGGGAGTTAGAGAATGGAAAAGGGTTTTGATTGTTAAAATGTTGTAACTCCCTCCTCCTTCTATTTTGTATATCACGTATACTCCCTCCCTCAATGTCCCAATATGGTTGTCACCATTGATCCACCAGCTGCTGACTTATATAAACATATTATTATTTTAATCATTTAATCAATTAATAAATTATTTTGACCATTTTGCCCTCCGTAGCCGAACGTTACGATACTTATATCGATTCCTACTAAAGTCGACGTCCCGGACGTCATGGGACTATCCGTTTCGTCAAATTCATCTTCGAAACTCGTGGTTGACTTTTTACTCGAAAAAGTCAACCGGTTGACTTTGACCAAAAAGTCAACCGTGACACATTTTTATGGTTACATTCCATCCTGACAAATTTCGACGTTCCGGACTCAAATACGCAGTCCGCGTCTCTAAATTTCGCTCCGAACTCCAACTCATGTTTTAATACCACTCCACGAAATTAATCAATTAATTATCTACTTAACCAATTCAAATAGTTAAATTAAATTAAACCAACTATTTAAATACATCTCATCACATAACATATATGAATAGCACATATACCCCTAATAGTAGAAATCACACAAGAGTTTCACATAAATTCGTCTATTGAAAATTATTAAATTACACAGTAATTCTCGAATATTACATTCACCCTCCCTTGTAAGGATTCCGTCTCCGGAATCATTACACATCAAATAAAAAGACTAGGGTAATTTTTCATCATTTTCTCCTCGAGTTCCCACGTAGCCTCCTCGGCGTTGTGGTTCCTCCATACTACCTTTACAGAAGGTATTATCTTATTTCTTAACACTTGCTCTTTTCTATCAATAATCTGTACAGGAACCTCTTCATAGGTTAGATCCTTCTCAAATTGAATGGGTTCATACTCTATGACGTGCTTGTAATCCTGCTTATAGGGTCGTAAGACTGATACGTGGAACACGTTGTGTATATGTTCTAACTCCGGAGGTAAAGCTATTTCATAAGCTACCTCACCGACTCGCCTTAGCACTTCAAAGGGTCTTAAGAATCTGGGACTAAGTTTTCCCTTCTTCCCAAACCTCATTTTCCCTTTCTAAGGTGAAACCTTTAGAAACACATAAGTGCCAACGTCGAAGTCTCGTTGTTGCCGGTGTTGATCAGCATATTTCTTCTGTCGATCCTGAGCTGTCACTAATCTCGCTCGTATTGTTTTGATCACATTCGCAGTTTGCTGCACCAATTCTGGCCCTAGCAATTTACGTTCTCCTACTTCATCCCAGCACAATGGCGTTCTACATTTCCTTCTATATAAAGCTTCATAAGGTGGCATCCCGATGCTCGCGTGGTAACTGTTGTTGTATGCAAATTCCACCAACGGTAGGTGGTCATCCCAGCTTCCTTTGAAATCCATAACACATGCTCTCAGCATGTCCTCCAATGTTTGAATAGTTCTTTTGCTCTGCCCGTCTGTTTGAGGATGATACGCGGTGCTTAACCTCAGTTGCGTTCCCATGCGTTCTTAAAAACTTTTCCAGAAATTTGCTGTGAACCGCGAATCGCGATCTGACACAATTGATACAGGTACACCGTGTCTGGAAACGATCTCCTTGATATAAAGCTTTGCCAACTGATCCAAGGTATATCTGATCTTGATTGGCAAGAAATGCGCTGACTTGGTCAATCGATCAACGATCACCCAAACTGCATCGTAACCCTTCTGTGTATTTGGAAGTCCTACCACGAAGTCCATCGTGATATGCTCCCATTTCCATTTCAGAATTTCTAAAGGTTGAAGTAACCCGCTCGGTCTCTGATGTTCCGCCTTAACTCTCTGGCATGTCAAACATCTGCTGATGCACTCTGCCACTTCTCTCTTCATATTAGGCCACCAATAATGTTGGCAAAGATCCTGATACATCTTTGTGCTTCCCGGGTAAATTGAGTAACTTGAGCTATGAGCTCCCTGCAAGATTTCCTCCTTTAACTCGGCCAAATTCTCAAATCTTAATAATCCATCACCACCCATATTGAACTTAAGCTCCTCTTCATCTGAAATTCTTTTCCTCACCTTCTCGCATTCATCATCGCTACTTTGTTCTTCTTTGATTTTGTCCAATAGAGTCGGTCGAACCTCCATTGCGAACAACTTCTCATCTGACTCAGTCGGACTCTTTACCTCGAGTTCCAAACTGGCCATTTCTTTAATCAACTCCTCTTGAGCCGTTAGCATTGCCAACCTACCACTGCCCTTTCTGCTTAGCGCATCTGCGACCACATTAGCTTTCCCCGGATGTTATAAGATGTCGCAATCGTAATCCTTTATTAGTTCCAACCATCTTCTTTGTCTCATATTCAACTCCTTCTACGTGAAGATATACTTCAGACTTTTATGGTCCGTGTATATTTCACACTTTACACCATATAAATAATGCCTCCAAATCTTCAGGGCAAATACTACCGCTACCAATTCCAGGTCATGGGTAGGATATCCCTTCTCATAATCCTTCAACTGACGCGATGCGTACGCAATAACTTTACCATGTTGCATAAGCACACAGCCAAGTCCTTTGTGCGATGCATCACTGAAAATTACGAAATCACCAGTATCGTCTGGTAAAGACAACACCGATGCCTCACTCAATCTTTTCTTAAGCTCCCGAAAACTTTCTTCACACTTCTCTGTCCAGACAAATTTTACAGACTTCTTCGTTAAATTCGTCAACGTTCCTGCTATCTTCGAAAAATCTTGAATAAACCGTCTGTAATAGCCTGCCAATCCTAAGAAACTTCTTACTTCAGTCGGTGTCTTTGGTTGTTCCCAATTCTGCACCGCTTCCACCTTTGCTAGATCCACGGAGATTCCGTCCTTGTCGATCACGTGACCCAGAAATTGAACTTTCTCCAACCAAAACTCGCACTTTGAAAATTTTGCGTATAACTTATCCTTCCTCAACGCCTCCAATACCAACCTTAAGTGTTTAGCATGATCCTCCTGAGTCTTGAAATAGATCAGGATATCATCTATGAACATGGCTACGAATTTATCTAAGTATTTCTTGAATACCCGATTCATCATATCCATAAATGCCGCTGGTGCGTTCGTTAATCCAAATGACATCACCAGAAACTCGTAGTGACCGTAACGAGTCCTGAACGCTGTCTTAGGAACATCTTCCTTCCTCACCCTCAACTGGTGATATCCCGTCCTCAAGTCGATCTTGGAAAAATATCTTGCTCCCTTCAACTGATCGAACAGGTCATCTATCCTAGGTAACGAATACTTGTTCTTGATCGTCACTTTGTTCAACTCTCGATAGTCGATGCAAAGTCTCATAGACCCGTCCTTCTTTTTCATAAATAAAGCTGGTGCTCCCCAAGGAGACACACTCGGTTGAATATACTTTCTATCCAATAATTCCTACAACTGTACCCTCAGCTCCTTCATCTCTGCCGGTGCCATTCTGTATGGGGCTTTTGAAATCGGTGTCGTTCCCGGTACTAAATCTATAATGAATTCAACCTCCCTATCTGGTGGAAGTCCTGGGAATTCTTCCGGAAATACATCCAAAAATTCATTCACTACTGGTATCTGTCCCATCCCTACCCCTACTTTCCGCGTATCAATGATATGGGCCAAATAACCTATACATCCCTTCCTTAGCAACTTCCTTGCTTGCATCATCGTCAGACAACTCTAGTGCCTCGGCGACTTACTCCCGTAGAACACTACCTTAGACTTATCTGGATTCATAAGGTTTATACACTTCTTCTGGCAATCTATCATCGCTCCATGGTTAAATAACCAATCCATTCCTAGAATTACATCAAATTCCCCTAATTGAATCGGAATTAAATTCACAGGCAACTTATACCCCCTGATATCTACAATATAATTCCTATAGACATAGCTAACGGGAATGACTTCCTTATTAGCGACTTCCATGTTCATAGGATATTCTAATTCTTTCTGGGGTAAGTTTAATCGTTGGGAGAATTTATGCAATACGAAGGAACAAGTAGCACCCGAATCAAATAATACGTAAGCAGATATATCATTGATCGGAATGATACCTGAAACCACGTCCTTGGATGATTCTGAGTTGGTGGTCCAGTAATTGTGAGATTTCCACCGCTTGGTCCCCTTCCTCCATTTCCTCCTACTGAATTCTTCTTTGGGCAATTCCTTGCCTGATGATCCAGTGCTCCACAGTTGAAACATCTATTCCTCTTTGGTGCAGAGCAATTGGGAGATATGTGCCCCTCTTGCCCGCAATTGAAACAAACATTCTTCCCCTTTAGACATGCACCCGAGTGATTCCTCCCACACTCCTTGCATGCCTCAGTCCTCTTCTTTGTTTCCCCTGGTTTTCCCCCAGAGTTTCCCGAGTTGAAATTGTTATTGCTGTTGTTGTTGTTCCACTTCCTCTTGTTTGCACCACTGCTGCTGCTACCTTCCCCGCGATTCCCTCCTTCATTCTTCTTCTTTTTCTCCTTCTTAAACTTCATTAGGGCTTCACTTCCGCCCTCAGCAATTATAGCCTTCTCCAGGAGAGTCGCGAAGCTGTTCGTCTGCAACACCGAAAGTCTACTGTATAACCATGGTTTGAGACCCTGCTCAAACCTCCTCGTTTTCCTCTCCTCTGTGTCGACCTGATGAGGCACGAACCTCGTCAGCTCATTGAACTTTGCGGCATACTGGGGTACCGTCATGTCGTCTTGCTTCAGCTCCAGGAATCGCATCTCCATGCGACTCTGCATACTCACAGGAAAGTAATTCTCTAAAAATATCTTCTTAAACCCTTCCCAAGGTAGCAAACCTTCTCCAACCCTGGTCTGGTTTGACTCCCACCAGTAGTTGGCTTCACCCTTCAGCATATACGTGGCGAAGATTGTTTTCTGATCATCTCCTACTCGGGCGATAGCGAACACCTTTTCGATTTCCTTAACCCAAGTTTGGGCTTCAATGGGTTCGGTGGTTCCTTTAAATTCTGGGGGTCCCGCGCTCTTGAAGTCCTTAAAGTGTGCCACCTGGCCCGCTGGAGGGTTATTAGTATTCGGGGTTCGATTCTGAAGTGCCCCAATTAACATGTCTACTAATTGTTGCATGGGGTTCGGTGGACCCCTAGCATTACCGCCTGACCCTTCTGGTACTTGATGACTTCTTCCTCTAGCCATCTATCTGTTTAAATAAACTTAATGTTATCATCTCATAACTTATTCCTACAGCATATATAATTCATATAAAACTTAATCATCACATCACATATTTAAATAAAAGCATATTTATTTATTTTAAAAAAACATAATCACAAGGTATCTCATCATCTTATGGCATTATGCCATTTACATCTCTTTAACCCAAAACACTTAGAAAAACCGAAAGCCAAGTTTTATTTCATAGATAAGCGTTTTATACGCTAGTAGTAAAAGTTTAACACGAATAAACTAATGACCCCGCCTAATAGCGTCTTCATGCTCTTCATCCGCTATCTCCAGCACCAGCCCACGACTTATGGCATGTCTAGACCGGTACTCCTCACGTGGAAAGTGATTCACCCTATGCTGGAACCTCCCATGTGCTGACTTAAACGCGTACTTCATTCTATCCATCCTAAACTTCTTATCTCTTACTTCTCCTTCTAACTCGCCTGTTAGCTTCTCGGCCCGAACACGGCCTCTCCTCTCATCTCCCCAGAATGTGGTAATAATCTGCTTGTCAGTTTGCAGACTCTGAATCCTTGACTCTAACCCATTAATGGTATATCCCAAGTGGGTCCTGATAGCTTCTTTCTCATCCTTCAGCTTATCCGCCTTCTGACCTGATGTTCGCAGCTTGTCAGCCAGATCCCCATTCCTAATTATCAGGTGGTGCACCAATGCCTCAAGCAATGCTGCAGCTTGCTGCTCCCCCTGATACAGCTCCTCCAACTCATGGACCTTGTCGTCCAATTCAGTAATCCTATCCATCAACTCATCCAACATAGTATCCTCAGGTGCTTTTTCAGAGTCCTCCTTGGGCTCCTCTTCCTCTTCAGGATATTCCTCTGGGTCTGACTCAGCTTCTGCCTCAGCTATAGGCTCAGGTACAGTTGTCACCAACTGCTCACTCACTACGTGGATATCTCTAACTTCCTCTTCTCCTGACATCCTACAATCAAGACAAATAACTCGATTAGTATTTTAAGATAGATGTTAATTTTGTTTTTTTTAGAAAAAATAGATTTGACACAACCCTTAGAACTCTACGTGAGTTCATCTCCTTATATCCTCCACTAACTTCCCTAAGGTTATAGTCTAAGATTCCCCACCTAAGGTTTATAACCTACAGCTTTGATACCAACCTGTGGCGCCCCCAAATCCGTGTAACATCGATTACAGGACATGGTGCTCACGATACAACATACATCATCATCTATCTAAGTAAACTCCAACAATAATAATAATAATAATATTATAACTATTACGTACTTACTCAAAATAAAATCCCAAGTCTTTACAACCTTTAATAAACCAAAACTTAAACTTAGCGTTTATCGCTACATTACATCATATGCGAAAATATAAACTTATTACATAAGGTAACTAGCATCATTTCATCTTAGACTTTCCCTTGTCCTTGCCCGAGCCCTCAGCCTTCTCATCCTTAACTGAAAGGTTTAAGCAAGAATGAGCACAAATTGGCCAACAAGTATATAAAGTAGTTTGAAAACATACATCAGGAGTAGAAACATCTGAATAGCTATAACAGTTGAAAGAATTATCAAGTGTTAAATAGGAATATCAAGAATAAGAGTTTAAGAATTCTCAATATCATACTAAGGGGTGTAAAATACCCTGAACATTACTTTGTTTCATCGAAAAACCATCAGACGGTTTAACAATCAAATATATTGTAAACGGTCTCTGCAAGTACTCCAGGTGATCAGCCTATCGTACCCTACGTTGTGCACAAGTATAATGTTTAAACTGCATAAGCATAAATGGAACTATGTGCCCGACATCTGTTTGCCCGTTTATTCGGATTGTTCATCTTAGTATTCATGCGAGACCGCACCAAAGCAATTTAGATTGGTAAACATTAAACAGCTTCGAAAGATTTGAATTAAATCATTTTTCATCAACAATAACTAGCCGAAAACAAAGGCCAGGAAACATACTTAGAAATAGTTCGATAATGACATGAAACTTATAAGCATAGTTGTTAGAATAATAACTGTGTAATCATCTATAAGCTTGCAAGATAATTGAAGTTGTATAACTTCACAACAAAGGAACTTGCACGAATAAATAGCTAGCACAAGTCCAACACTTACCCTCACTACGATAAAAATGAGTAAGGATTGAATAAATGCCCAATAGAATTTAGGGTTAAGAAACTTGCATAATCAAATCCGAGTAAGAAAACTTGCCTGATATGTCTGCTATCGCTAAAGCTAGCAATTAACCTTCACGTAACCTATTCATATGTGTCACGCTAAGCAATTAGGTTCTCAAACTCAAATTTGAAAGAAAATGGTTTCCTTTTATTTAAATAAGTTATTAACTAACACGTATTCGATTAATGTACCATTCAATTACATAAACAGGTTGCATCTTATAGGTCTAGGGGTTCAGTATAAGAATCTGCAAAAATAAAGTTTATGGAATTTTTTTCTGACCCGACCCGATCCGACCCGGATCAGACCCGACCCGGATCGGCGCATCTGCGCAGCCTCAAGCCGTGTTACCGATGCAGCTGCGCTGCCTGGCAAACCCGGAATCCATCTTTGTGTGGCGCAGCTGCGCAGGTCTAAGCCTTATGAGCGGCGCAGCTGCGCTGCTCATCAGGCCCAGATCCTGATTTTCGTTTTCGAGCAGCCCACTTTGTAATTTAATTTCGATTAAACCATGCATGATATTACCATGAAACTTGGACACAACATACTTCATATAGCATAGTATTTTACAAAAATATCACATTCTAGAAAACATCAAGTTAAGACCATGAACCAGCTACCTTGAAAAGCGTGCCAACACTGATTTCATACTTTGAAAAATTCTGTAAAACCCAGAAATCTGCAGATTTCATTACCAACATGCTTGCTAACGAAAATCATAACTCTCTCAATTTAACTCCGTTTCTTATGAAATTTGGACATATTGGACTTCATACAACATACTATTTTATAAAATTATTAGCTACCATAAACGGGTCACAGAAACCATGATTCCAAGGCTCCGAAAAACCCAAAAAATCACAGATTCTATATTCAACCAACTTTGACAAATTTTGTGATTTTGATTCTAGCATGCATGGGGTTGATTCCTACTGTCCAGACCACACATATTAACATATATACACATGTTACAACAATCAAACTCACTAAATTACCATGATTTGAACAAATTGACCTCTAAGAATCATATTATCAAACACTTAGCATGCAAACTCGAATTCTTTGATTCTCTACGTAATTAAAGCATATTAAGTCCAGAATTTTCATTCTTAATATCCCCATATCAGTAAACAACACCAACATAGCATCATAGAAGCAAAACAAATCATTTCCCATGAATATACATGCATTTTCTTACTAGTTTTCTCAAAAACATATAAAAGAGAGTTCATGGCTTACCTCTTTGATGAATTCTTCTTGTGATAATCTGATTAGAGCCTCACACCTTCCTTGTTAACTGCTATGTAATCTCTAGAACTTTTAGAAGCTCTCAACTTTCATTCTCTCAATTTTATTTTGCTCTCTTGGTGGAATTTTAGGAAAAGAAAGAATATATGAGTTGGGTGTATATATAAGTAGCTTGATAGAGGCTGAAATCTCCAGCCATTCCCTCTCCCCATAACAGATAAATAAATTGCATCAATAAGTTAGCATTGAAAGGAATGGGGAGTTAAAGAATGGAAAAGGATTTTGATTGTTAAAATGTTGTAACTCCCTCCTCCTTCTATTTTGTATATCACGTATACTCCCTCCCTCAATGTCCCAATATGGTTGTCACCATTGATCCACTAGCTGCTGACTTATATAAATATTTTATTATTTTAATCATTTAATCAATTAATAAATTATTTTGACCATTTTGCCCTCCGTAGCCGAACGTTGCGATACTTATATCGATTCCTACTAAAGTCGACGTCCCGGACGTCATGGGACTATCCGTTTTGTCAAATTCATCTCCGAAACTCGTGGTTGACTTTTTACCCGAAAAAGTTAATCGGTTGACTTTGACCAAAAAGTCAACCGTGACACATTTTTGTGGTTACAGTCTATCCTGACTAATTTCGACGTTCCGGACTCAAATACGCAGTCCGTGTCTCTAAATTCCGCTCCGAACTCCAACTCATGTTTTAATACCACTCCACGAAATTAATCAATTAATTATCTACTTAACCAATTCAAATAGTTAAATTAAATTAAACCAACTATTTAAATACATCTCATCACATAACATATATGAATAGCACATATACCCCTAATAGTAGAAATCACACAAGAGTTTCACATAAATTCGTCTATTGAAAATTATTAAATTACACAGTAATTCTCGAATATTACATACGTTCTAGTACGTCTCCTTGGGGGTGCTCCTATTTTATTCGTAAAGAAGAAAGACGATAGTATGCGACTATGTATTGACTATCGGGAGTTGAATCATGTCACCATCAAGAATAGGTATCCGCTACCTCGCATTGATGACCTGTTCAACCAGTTGCAAAGTGCGCAATTCTTCTCAAAGATCGATCTCCGTTCTGAATATCATCAGTTAGAGATTAGAACTGATGACATTCCAAAGACTACCTTTAGAACTCAATACGCGCATTACGAATTTTTAGTTATATCTTTTGGATTGACCAATGTCCATGCTGCGTTCATAGACATGATGAACCGAATATTTAAGAAATATTTGGATCATTTCGTGGTTGTCATTATTGATGACATCCTAATATAGTCCAAAAGCCTCAAATATTTTTTCACTCATAACGAACTCAATATGCGACAACGACGTTGGCTTGAGCTATTTAAATATTACGACCATAACATTCAATACCATTCTGGAAAAGTGAATGTGGTAGCTGACGCGTTGAGTAGAAGATCACATGCGAGAACGAGTGCAATGATGTCAACACAAAGACCCATTTTACATGACTTACAAAGGATGGAGATAGAGTTAAAGACTCCAGGGACCCACGTGATGATGTCAATTATACGCGTAGAACCAACTTTAATTGATAAAGTTAAAGATGCTCAAGCTACAGACCCGAAGCTGATGAATATGAAGAAGAAGATGCAAGAAGATGCTATTCCAGAAGCAAGAATCGATGCAGAGGAAATACTTCGAGTCAAATCCAGACTTTGTGTTCTTAACGACTTTGATTTGAAGTATAGAATCATGATGGAGGCACACAACACACCGTTTGCAATTCATCCTGGAAGTACCAAAATGTATCGTGATCTTCGACATACATTTTGGTCAAGAAATATGAAGAGAGAGATTGCGGAGTTTACCCCGAGATGTTTAACGTGTAAACGTGTCAAGGCGAAGCATCAAGTGCCAAAGGGTCAGCTTGCAGAAAGCTATGGGCACCGATTTATGATTTATTGGTCCATTTAAAATCCTCGATCGAGTAGGAACTGTGGCCTATAGACTCGCCTTACCTCCAAGTATGTCTCGTGTTCATAACGTTTTTCACATATTTGTGCTACGTAAATATGTGAAAGACCCAAATCACATTATTGATTTAGAACCAGACGAGATAGCCGAAGATTTAACGTACGAGGAGGTACCTGTCAAGATCTTGGATAAGAAGGAATATGTCCTACGCTCAAATATTATACCTCAAGTTAAAATTTTGTGGAGGAACTATGATATCGAGGAAATGATGTAATACCCGAGAATTTCTATATTTTATTAAATGAATATATTAATGGAAGTGAATATTTATTCATATATAAATGATTTTGTGTTATGGATGAGTTAACTCAATTATATTCAATTGAATATTTACAATAATTGAGAAAATATTGGAGCCTTGTGTGGCACAGTGATGAGATATATTAATGATTTCTTGATGTAATTATTTAAAGAATGATTTAATAAGAGATATTGTCATTATATTAGTTAACTAATTGTTGTGTGGCGTATAATCTCTATTAATTGATTAATTGTTATGTGTTATGATACTTGAGGTGTAAATATGTATTATAATAAGAGATATTGTCATTATATTAGTTAACTAATTGTTGTGTGGCGTATAATCTCTATTAATTGATTAATTGTTATGTGTTATGATACTTGAGGTGTAAATATGTATTATAATGCTACTCCTTTTTATGACATTAGCATGTGTGGGTATTCATACAATAAAGTTCCTTATTAGATATGAAAGGTAGTGTGACACTAGTATATGAATAATTAATAAAGTTCATTCATTCATTGAATAAGGCAAGATGTGTGGTGACATTAAAATAGCCTATGTGACATCTTGATGTGTGATAAAATCTATTAAATGTGCATATGGAAACAATGGAATAATAAAATCCAAATGTACATATGTACAAATTACATTGAAAGCATTATTGCATTATGGCATTTAAATTATAACCTATGAATAGGTAAATTATATATAAGATATAACCTAAGAGTAAATATTGTATATGACTTAAGTGTTGCTAGAATGCTGAAGTTGAAGTGCTTGTCTCAAATTTAGAGTCACCTTCTTGCCCAATATCTTAGTCACGTGTTTTGCCAAAAGGCTACTCCCTCATTTACTGAGTTTTCCAAAAGCTGTATTGAGGAGTGATGATGGCTACAAGGATGGGAGGGAGATGGAATAGTGGCAACTATTCTACCAACTATTCATCACCCATCATCTTCTTCTTCTTTCCAAAGGTTTAATTCATGGGGCAAGAACCAATATTGGGTAAAGTTTTATCTATAAAAGGAGGCATTCTCTTCACAAATTATGTTGCTAGAAAAATCTGAGTTAAGTTTCATTGAGAGTATATTGTGAATTGATAGCAAGAGAATTCACAGAGAGTTGGGAATTTAAATTTAGCAAGCTTAATTCATAGCAAAGGTATAATCTATGTTTCATGTTCTTCAGTTTGTATTCTTTGCAAATTCTTGAGTTCTTGATTCCAGTTGGAAATTATGATTTTATGATTTGAGGATGATAATTAGTTGTTATATGGGCATACATACATGATGGGAATTACAATATAGCTTCCATATTTTACATTCTTGTTCTCCAATCTCATTTCCTGTTTGCATTCTGAAAGTTCTGTAAATCTTCAATTCTTGGTTTGAGTTGGAAATTCATGAATTGATGATTTGATAATGTTAATTGGATTGTTATATAGTCTTAGTAGTATGTTTAAACCATAATGTAACTGCTTGGGACTAATTTCGTGAAGTAATTTGGCATTTGGCCTGGGAGTCTGCCGATGCAGACTGCATCTTGAATCAAACCAAGCACGGCGTAGCTGCGCCGGCATTACACTGCGGCGCAGCGCAGCTGCGCAGGACCCTAATCCCAGTTTTTGATTCCTGCTCGATTCTGTTAAATGTTAATTGTTAAGATCATTAAGAACAAGCATGCTAGCATGAGTAATACCTATATACGAGTATATTAATGTGACGTGCACATGTGTTACTACGATTTTGTACAAGATTAATGAGATGACGTATAACGTTGAAATAAACATAAAGTTTTATAAACGAACGTTAGCATAAATGAAGCATGTTAGTATTCTGATTTTCGAGGCATGTTAATATGATGTAGAGATGCATGAAAGACGTATTAACGTATGTATATATGTTTCATAGTATCACATAAGCATGACGAACCTCGTTAGTGAATATTCTAACAAAAATAAGTTTTGAAGGTTGATATTGACATATAAAGACCATATATACATTTTGATTTTTCGAGCATGTTTATATAACCATGATGTAAGACCCCAACTTTTATAAATAAAGATTTAATTTTCTTTATATATTATTTCGAAATAGTAAGGTGTTGACTTGATAAATATGAAAGTTATGGGTGAAATGTGCAAATATTTTAAAATGAGCAAGTGGTTATAAAATATTCTTGTTGTCGGGGAATATTCGTTTGGTCGTGGAATATTCTTGTTGTCGGGGAATATTCGTACGACGGCGCAGATATTTGTGGACCCCACAACGGAATAACTGTCGGATATAGAAAGCGACAGAAATAACCTTTTTACAAAATAACGGCGTAGTTGTTACCGTTAGTACTGTTGAAATACCCGGTGGTTAAAATACAGTGATACGCGGTGTTGCACAGTAGCACACGGTATTGCACAGTATTTTGAATTATTGAGTCTTACGCGAGAAGGCACTTGCTCAATTATTGTTACAGTAATTACTGTTCAATATTTTATATTATTGACTCAATAATTGCTACGTTGCTATTTTATACGATTGATTCAATAATGGTTACAGTTGATATTTTGTATTATTGATTCAATAATTGTCATTACACAGTATTTCGCATTATCAACTCAATAATTCATATTATTTGAATAATATTATTAGATAGCATTATTGATAATGTCTAAGGAAGTTCTGTCTAGGAGGGGTTATTTAATTGCGCGCCAGTAAGGAGAAGTCCTTATCGGAAGGCCCCCTCTTTCCTGGGAACGACCTGGTTGTCAATATTGTAGTTCTATAATATTATTTGTGAATAATTAATTATTGATTTATATGATAAAGAAATATTTATTTTGTGGATATTAAAGAAGGAATTAGTACTGATGTGTTTTTATCAGTATTTTGGTGTGAAAAATCATCTGTTTGTGGATTTTGGATAATTTATGTTGGGAATTTGGAAAAACTTTCTTCTGCAAAGTTGTAGAGAATTAAATTTCCTATGGAAAGGACATAGAATTTGTATTTTTCTGACAAAGGGGCTATTTATTATGAATTATTGAAGTTTCGGAAAATAAATATATTATTTAATGGGTGGGACCCACTTTTGTTGTTTTGTTGAAAAAATCAGATTTTTGGTAGCAGCCGGCGGCGGAAGAAAATAAAATAAAATAATATATTTTATTCATTTAGTCTCCTTTGGCATCCTAAGCTTTTCCTATAAATAGGGTGCTTAGGTTAGAATTGAAAATCACACCAGAATTCGAAGTTTTCTCTCTCTATAATATCGAGCGTATTTTTGTGAGTATTTCAATACTTTGAGTATTAGTATTCAGCGCAAGCTTCCGTCGGTATTATATCCGATATTCCAGCCAGAAGTGTTGTTCTTTTGAGGTAAGGGATGGTAAGGGATGTTATTTTCTTTCGTAAATGATATTATTCTTTTCAATATCATTATACAGAAATATTGTCATGGATTTTATGTTGAAATTCTTACTTTTTCCGTCGGGGTTACTATTCACGTATACGGCACTATTCACGTATACGGCACTATTCACGGGAAAATTTATTTTTCTTCTATTTGTCCAAATTGTTTGTTAAGGTTACTATCTTTGATTGTATCCAAGTTTTGAGCTCTATTCTTGAATTTTGCTCCATAATTGATTATTACGAGGTATTTTTGAATTGGATATACTAAAATACGAATCCATAATCTTATCCTTTATTTCATTGGATTCGTTATTTATATGGTTTTTCATCATCCTCAGTCTAAGTGGTGATATAACTGAATATCTTTGGCCTGTAGAGCAAAGATGAATGATTACCTGATGAATATCTTTGGCCTGTAGAGCAAAGATGAATGATTACCTGATGAATATCTTTGGCCTGTAGTGCAAAGATGACAGGTGTTGAGATGAACATGACTACTGATGATGCAAATGAATATCTTTGGCCTGTAGTGCAAAGATGAATATTGATTCGAGATGTATATTGATTGATGTTACAGGGATAAAATATTGGTGATGGACTTTTAAATCATAGAAGATAGTAGACTTCATTCTCTGCTTAACTCTTCTAATGATTTGTTATTTCCGCTGCGAATATTGATCTAAAACTTGTTGTCCATAATATTTTATCTGAACTGTTGAAGACTAACGATAATTTATTTTTCATTATCTTAGTCATAATATTCTTTACTGGGCTAGTTGAGCTCACCCTTTTCATCTGTTGTCCTCTTCAGGAAATGAGAATGTTGCGGGGACTAGTCGGGGGACAGAGTGATGGTCCGAGTTAGAGCAGTAGTAGTCCTCACTATTTCTAATAAATAGTGTGATAATAATTGTAATGAGGACTTAGTTTGAATCTTAATATTTTCTACATATTTGTACTGAGACTCACAGTTGTGTGGTCGTATTTTGCACGACCGTATGATATAAAGTTTGTATTTGAATTCTGTACCATGTATTTGGCGACTCAGAATGGGTTGGGTTGAATGGACCTATTCTGGGGGGCGTCACAGTTGGTATCAGAGCTTAGGGATATGATCTCTGGCGGAGATCGGGGAATAGAACTAGGAGGGGAGAGACGAGTAAATCCTTCGCTAGTGTGTCCTACCTAAGCTTATGTGGTATTTAATTGGTCAGTCGGAGCATAGGGTTATTATGTGATATGTGTAATTAACCCTTGTTTTATGGCAGTATTTGAGAATGGCAGCTGAGAATGTTAACAACGAAGTGAATGAGACCGTGGAGACACCTTTAATCGTTAACCAGGAGAACGTACAACAGGAAGGCAATGTTCTTCCTGAAAACAACGTTGGTCAAACGATAAATGATGAGATGTTTAGAAGTTTTTTGCAGTTCATGCAAAATCAGACGAGGGAGACTCGTGTGCAACATACAGGTGGAGATAATAACAGCACGCGAGTTGTCACTGCTAAGCAGTTCAAAGAATTGGGACCACCAGAGTTTCTGGGAAAGCCAGATCCGATCAAGGCGGAGACGTGGATTAAACAAATTACCAAGATATTTGATGTCTTGGGATGCACGGAGGAACAGAAGGTTCCATTCGCCACGTTTATGTTTCGTGGAGAGGCAGATTACTGGTGGGAATCCGTAAAGCGTACCCAGCCTACCGCACTCCAGATGTCTTGGGAAGCGTTCCAGAAACTGTTTAATGACAAGTACTTTCCTGAAAGTATTCGTCATATGAAGGAAGTAGAGTTTATCAGACTCGAGCAAAACAACATGACGGTATCCCAGTACGAGGCTAAGTTCGCGGAGCTGTCCAGGTTTGCACCTCATTTGGTGGAGAATGAGGAACGTATGACGCGGATGTTTCTAAGAGGTTTGAAACCCGAAATACGTCAATACCTCATTTCTCATAAGTTTTCTTTATATTCGGATGTAGTAAACAGGGCCCAGTTATTGGAACGAGATAATGATTATGTTCAACCGAGGGACCACAACCAAGGTCGTACCGGTGGCAGTAGTCATCGGAGCAATGACAACCAGCGAGGAGGAAAGTATGACAGAAGCGGTAACCACTCCGGTGGTTATCGTGGTCATGATAGTAGAAGAAGCGAATCGGGGGGAGATTTCAAGAAGAGAAGGTACAACAATGAGAACGTGAAGACGTCGACATCAGCACCAGCATCAACTGTTTCGAGAGGAGGAGAACGACCACCGGTCGTATGTTTTAAATGCGGGAAAGAGGGACATATCAGCCCAAACTGCCCACAACAATTCAAAGGATGCTATAACTGTGGAAAAGAAGGACATATAGCTCGAGATTGTCCTGTTGCGAAACCAAGTTCAGCGGGGGTGGTGATTCCAAAGGCGGTTGCAGACAAGTCAAAGTCGGTGATTCCTGGAAGAGCGTTTGTCGTGACATCCCAAAACGCGAGGGATCCGCACGAGGTGATTACGGGTAAGCTGATCATAAACTCTTGCGAAGTTTATACCTTGTTAGATACCGGTGCTACCCATTCCTTTATTTCACCTGCTTGTGCTCAACGTTTGAACTTGACTTCTGATAAGTTAGACTTTGACTTATCTGTTGAAACTCCGTTAGGAGAAACCTTTGTTACATCTACAGTTTACAAATCTTGCTTGATTCAGATTGGTACCCTTACCTTACCTGTTGATCTTATATCTTTGAAAATACTTGCATTTGACGTGATTTTAGGAATTGACTGGTTAACCACTTATCATGCCAAAATTGATTGTTTTCGTAAGGTTGTTAGTTTTCATATTCCTAATCAACCTGTTGTGCGAATCCAAATCACCAAACCACTAAAATCAGTCAATATCATTTCAAATCCCAAGGCTATTCGTTTATTGAAAAACGGATGTCAAGCTTTCTTAGCTCATGTCACTGATTTAAATCAGAATACATCAGATTTGAATGATATTTCCGTTGTTAATGAGTTTCCTGATGTATTTCCCGAAGAACTTCCTGGTCTACCCCCAGAACGTGAAGTTGAATTCTTTATTGACCTTGAGCCCGGTACAAAACCCATTTCTAAAACCCCATATCGAATGGCTCCTATTGAACTTCAGGAGTTAAAGATCCAATTACAAGAGTTGTTAGACATCGGTTTTATTCGTCCTAGTACGTCTCCTTGGGGTGCTCCTGTTTTATTCGTAAAGAAGAAAGACGGGAGTATGCGACTTTGTATTGACTATCGGGAGATGAACCATGTATTTAAGGAATATTTAGATCAATTCGTTGTTGTCTTTATTGATGACATCCTCATCTATTCTAGAAGCCGTGAAGATCATGAACACCATTTGAAGTTAGTACTTCAAAAGCTTCGTGAGAACAAGCTATACGCCAAGTTAAAGAAATGCGAGTTCTGGCTTGAGGAAGTAGCATTCCTTGGGCACGTGGTATCGAAACGTGGAGTATCTGTTGACCCGGCGAAGATTGAAGCAATACAAAGCTGGGAGCAACCTAAGTCGGTGACCGAGGTACGAAGCTTTCTAGGCTTAGCTGGTTATTATCGGAGGTTCGTAGAGGGATTTTCTCGAATCGCTACTCCATTAACTCAGTTGACTAGGAAAGATACCAAATTCGTTTGGGGCGAGGAATGCGAGAAGAGCTTCCAAGAGCTCAAGAGGAGGCTCATTTCGGCACCTGTTCTGACAATACCATCTGGTTCGGATGGATTTGTTATCTACAGCGATGCTTCGGGCAAAGGGTTAGGATGTGTTCTCATGCAACATGGGAAAGTCATAGCCTATGCCTCGCGACAACTCAAAGAATATGAGAGGAATTATCCTACTCATGATCTAGAGTTGGCAGCAGTCGTTTTCGCGTTGAAGATCTGGAGACATTACTTGTACGGAGAGAAAGTGGAGATTTATACGGATCATAAGAGCCTTAAATATTTCTTCACTCAGAAGGAACTCAACATGCGACAACGACGTTGGTTGGAGCTGTTGAAAGATTACGATCATACTATCCAATACCATCCTGGAAAAGCGAACGTGGTAGCTGACGCGTTGAGTAGAAGATCATATGTAGGAACGAATGCGATGATGTCAAGTATACGCGTAGAACCAGCTTTGATTGATAAAGTTAAAGCTGCTCAAGCTACGGATGCGGAGCTGATGAAGATGAAGAAGAAGGTGCAAGAAAGTGCTATTCCAGAAGCAAGAATCGATGAAGAGGGAATACTTCGAGTCAACTCCAGACTTTGTGTTCCTAACGATTTTGACTTGAAGTATAGAATCATGATGGAGGCACACAACACACCGTTTGCAATCCATCCTGGGAGTACTAAAATGTATCGTGATCTTCGACATACATTTTGGTGGAGCAATATGAAGAGAGAGATCGCGGAGTTCATCTCGAGATGTTTAACTTGTCAACGTGTAAAGGCGGAGCATCAAGTACCGAAGGGTCCATTGCAACCACTGGAGATTCCGAAATGGAAGTGGGAGCATATTACGATGGATTTCGTTACGGGTCTTCCCAAGGTTTCTCAAGGCGTAGATGCGATTTGGGTTATTGTTGATAGATTAACCAAGTCTGCTCATTTCTTGCCGATACGAGAGACTTATTCCCTTGAACGTCTTGCTCATATGTACGTGAATGAGATTGTGAGGTTGCATGGCATGCCAGTATCCATAGTTTCGGATCGTGACCCCAGATTTACTTCACGATTTTGGATTAGTTTGCAGAAAGCTATGGGTACGGATTTACGATTCAGTTCGGCTTATCATCCTCAAACAGACGGACAATCGGAAAGGACTATCCAAACTCTTGAAGATCTATTGAGACTCTGTGTTCTAGACTTCAAAGGGAGTTGGGATAAGTACTTACCATTGGTGGAATTCTCCTATAACAACAGTTATCAGGCAAGTATAGGCGTAGCTCCATTCGAAGCGTTGTATGGGAGAAAGTGTCGTTCTCCAACGTGTTGGAACGAGGTGGGTGAAGCAACATTGTTGGGACCGGAGTTGGTACGTGTGACTACGGAAAAGATCCAAATGATCCGACAACGTATACAAACGGCACAGGATCGACAAAAGAGTTATGCGGATCTTCATCGAAAGGACGTGGAATTTAATGTTGGAGACCATGTGTTATTACGTGTTGCTCCATGGAAAGGAGTTACAAGGTTTGGGAAGAGAGGAAAGCTCAATCCACGATTCATTGGTCCATTTGAGATTCTTGACCGAGTAGGAAATGTGGCCTATAGACTCGCATTACCTCCAAGCATGTCTCGTGTTCATAACGTATTTCACATATCCGTGTTGCGTAAATATGTGAAAGATCCAAACCGCATTATTGAGTTAGAACCAGACGAGATAGCTGAAGATTTAACGTACGAGGAGGTACCTGTCAAGATCTTGGATAGGAAGGAGCATGTCCTACGCTCGAAAATTATACCTCAAGTTAAAGTTTTGTGGAGAAACCATGCAATTGAGGAAATGACGTGGGAGTTGGAATCGGAAATGAAAGCGAGGTATCCTCACCTTTTTGACATACCAGGTACGTACGTCAATTTCGAGGACGAAATTTCATAAGGAGGGGAGGTTGTAAGACCCCAACTTTTATAAATAAAGATTTAATTTTCTTTATATATTATTTCGAAATAGTAAGGTGTTGACTTGATAAATATGAAAGTTATGGGTGAAATGTGCAAATATTTTAAAATGAGCAAGTGGTTATAAAATATTCTTGTTGTCGGGGAATATTCGTTTGGTCGTGGAATATTCTTGTTGTCGGGGAATATTCGTACGACGGCGCAGATATTTGTGGACCCCACAACGGAATAACTGTCGGATATAGAAAGCGACAGAAATAACCTTTTTACAAAATAACGGCGTAGTTGTTACCGTTAGTACTGTTGAAATACCCGGTGGTTAAAATACAGTGATACGCGGTGTTGCACAGTAGCACACGGTATTGCACAGTATTTTGAATTATTGAGTCTTACGCGAGAAGGCACTTGCTCAATTATTGTTACAGTAATTACTGTTCAATATTTTATATTATTGACTCAATAATTGCTACGTTGCTATTTTATACGATTGATTCAATAATGGTTACAGTTGATATTTTGTATTATTGATTCAATAATTGTCATTACACAGTATTTCGCATTATCAACTCAATAATTCATATTATTTGAATAATATTATTAGATAGCATTATTGATAATGTCTAAGGAAGTTCTGTCTAGGAGGGGTTATTTAATTGCGCGCCAGTAAGGAGAAGTCCTTATCGGAAGGCCCCCTCTTTCCTGGGAACGACCTGGTTGTCAATATTGTAGTTCTATAATATTATTTGTGAATAATTAATTATTGATTTATATGATAAAGAAATATTTATTTTGTGGATATTAAAGAAGGAATTAGTACTGATGTGTTTTTATCAGTATTTTGGTGTGAAAAATCATCTGTTTGTGGATTTTGGATAATTTATGTTGGGAATTTGGAAAAACTTTCTTCTGCAAAGTTGTAGAGAATTAAATTTCCTATGGAAAGGACATAGAATTTGTATTTTTCTGACAAAGGGGCTATTTATTATGAATTATTGAAGTTTCGGAAAATAAATATATTATTTAATGGGTGGGACCCACTTTTGTTGTTTTGTTGAAAAAATCAGATTTTTGGTAGCAGCCGGCGGCGGAAGAAAATAAAATAAAATAATATATTTTATTCATTTAGTCTCCTTTGGCATCCTAAGCTTTTCCTATAAATAGGGTGCTTAGGTTAGAATTGAAAATCACACCAGAATTCGAAGTTTTCTCTCTCTATAATATCGAGCGTATTTTTGTGAGTATTTCAATACTTTGAGTATTAGTATTCAGCGCAAGCTTCCGTCGGTATTATATCCGATATTCCAGCCAGAAGTGTTGTTCTTTTGAGGTAAGGGATGGTAAGGGATGTTATTTTCTTTCGTAAATGATATTATTCTTTTCAATATCATTATACAGAAATATTGTCATGGATTTTATGTTGAAATTCTTACTTTTTCCGTCGGGGTTACTATTCACGTATACGGCACTATTCACGTATACGGCACTATTCACGGGAAAATTTATTTTTCTTCTATTTGTCCAAATTGTTTGTTAAGGTTACTATCTTTGATTGTATCCAAGTTTTGAGCTCTATTCTTGAATTTTGCTCCATAATTGATTATTACGAGGTATTTTTGAATTGGATATACTAAAATACGAATCCATAATCTTATCCTTTATTTCATTGGATTCGTTATTTATATGGTTTTTCATCATCCTCAGTCTAAGTGGTGATATAACTGAATATCTTTGGCCTGTAGAGCAAAGATGAATGATTACCTGATGAATATCTTTGGCCTGTAGAGCAAAGATGAATGATTACCTGATGAATATCTTTGGCCTGTAGTGCAAAGATGACAGGTGTTGAGATGAACATGACTACTGATGATGCAAATGAATATCTTTGGCCTGTAGTGCAAAGATGAATATTGATTCGAGATGTATATTGATTGATGTTACAGGGATAAAATATTGGTGATGGACTTTTAAATCATAGAAGATAGTAGACTTCATTCTCTGCTTAACTCTTCTAATGATTTGTTATTTCCGCTGCGAATATTGATCTAAAACTTGTTGTCCATAATATTTTATCTGAACTGTTGAAGACTAACGATAATTTATTTTTCATTATCTTAGTCATAATATTCTTTACTGGGCTAGTTGAGCTCACCCTTTTCATCTGTTGTCCTCTTCAGGAAATGAGAATGTTGCGGGGACTAGTCGGGGGACAGAGTGATGGTCCGAGTTAGAGCAGTAGTAGTCCTCACTATTTCTAATAAATAGTGTGATAATAATTGTAATGAGGACTTAGTTTGAATCTTAATATTTTCTACATATTTGTACTGAGACTCACAGTTGTGTGGTCGTATTTTGCACGACCGTATGATATAAAGTTTGTATTTGAATTCTGTACCATGTATTTGGCGACTCAGAATGGGTTGGGTTGAATGGACCTATTCTGGGGGGCGTCACACATGAAATGCATGTCGAACACATTAACTTACGTATATAGATTTCGTAATGTAGCATGAACATGTTAGAACGTATTAGCAAACTTTATTAATTAAAGTATAAGTGTTGAACGTGAACGTCGGCATGTTACATTGAGATTTGAATTCCGATACTTTTGAACATGTTTGATAGTACTTTTAGACTTGCTAATGTATCATTCATGTTTGCCTACTATGTTGCATTTCGTGAAACCAAATTTGCGTAAACGAAGCATGTTTTCAAACTAATGGCAATAATGGTTGCATATATGCGATATAAAAACTCATGAACATGCTTAATATAAGTATATGAATACCTTATGTGTTTTAAAGTGAATTCCATGACCTTGAATGACCGTAAGTTGTCAAAAGTGTTGACTTGGAATCTATATCACGTATGTTTGGAACGAGAAAAGGTTATATAAAGTATCATTTAATATGTATATATGCTATGTGATATCATATGTTGATATTTGAATCCGATTTCGACGGTTAACTTATAGAAATGCCATAACTTACTAAAACGAAATATATTTAGTATTGATTGTGGTCTTATGTAATATTATTAATATGATGCTATTTGTTGTGGTCTCACATGATAGTAATAATATATGATGATGATTAACTTGAGAAGAGGAAAGTTAAGGATAGAAATTATATTAATATGAAGTATATAAAACTGTGTCGCTAGGTCAAGACTTAGCTTGTGTGATTATCGTGTATACGAGATGAAATATAATGTTAAACTATATGACTAATGAATATCGTACATACATAACTATATTACGATAGGATTCGAAAAGTGTTGATAAAATTACGGGGATAAACTACGCTTAAGGCAAGTATCCTAACTGACGCATTTACTTTATGCAAGTATTCTATCCTTGTATATTGCGAGCTAGTTTCTTTACTTAATCATTTGAATTGAATTAGCATATTTGAACTCTTATTTCATTAAAGCTATTATTCATGTTGAACTTGGTATTGTTCTTGAATATTGTGAAAGTGTCTATGTCATTTGATTCGGCTAGACTTATATTATTGAAAAGCGACCCAAACCAATTGATTGGTGCGGAATCTTGTATTTGACTGAGAAGAACAACCTTCTTGGAAGTGAATATATAATTGTCAGAGAATCGACGTGCGCACTTGAGTATGATTGATTGTTATGCATAACGTAGAGTACTTTAGGCTGATCACCTGTTGTACTTGTTTTTGATTTGGGTTATCAGTTTAATGCTGTTAATTCTAGTAGAAGTTCATAGTCCTTAGTGACTGCTCAGTATTCAGTTATCTTGAAATCTTGAATTGATTTATTATTGAATCACATTGATATTATTCTGTCCTTAGCGACTATTATTGAGAACTGTTGATATTCTTGTTATCCTTGAACTATCAAACCTTGCTATACCCTTTCGAGAATTGAGAATTATATTACTCACCCTTATTGTATATTACTTGTTGGGCAAATTGTGCTCATTCTTGCTTTCCTTAAAACCTTTCAGTTAAGCAGAGCAGTGCGGACTTTCAGGCACAGATAAGGGCAAGGGAAAGGCTACTGAGTAGCTTTAATTATGTAGGACTTCTGATTGTAATAAAGAACTTATGATATTATGTACTAGTTAAGGTTATTTATGCTTAAGATATGTCTAAGCTATGTAATCACTGTTTAAGTTACGAGACCTTGAAACATGAATAAATTATATTATTTAAACGTAATCTATTCGGTAGTAGTCATGTATTATATTCCGCTGTGAGATGCGACATTTAGTCGTATTATTATTATGATGTATTATTGTGAGAACGTGACGAACCGAATTCGAGAGACCAAGTGGCTGTCCTGAATTTGGGGGCGTCACAGGTTGGTATCAGAGCAGTAGTTATAAACCTTAGGAGCGAGTGTCCTTAGATTATAACTTAAGCGAACTTAGAAGTTAGGAAGGAGATAAAACTCATGTAGAGTTTTCCTTGAGAGATTTAGTCTGTTATGAAATGTAACTTCATTTTATACAATGAACTTATGTTTTGTTTAACATTCTAATGGGGTTGCTGTTTCTTGTCTTATGTTTATGATTGTAGATGACAGATATGGGAGTACCCACTAGAGTGGCTGAGGATGAGCCCAGGGATATTCATGTAGTGTACGAGGCACCCTCAGAGGCTGTGCCGGTACAGGCTGTGGCACCATCTGAGTCTGATGACGAGGATGAGGTCGAGATTGAGATAGAGTCCGATCCAGAGGAGGAGCCGATGGAGGACGAGCCGGTTGAGGACGAGCCTTCAGAGGAGGAGCCCTTGGAGGACTCCTATGAGCCTAACCTAGAGGAGCATATACTAGGCGAGTATGAGGAGCGGATCCTAGAGTTGGACTGCAGAGTCCAGGAGTTAGAGGCAGAGGCCCAAGAGAGAGAGAGTCGGAGTTCCAGAAGCTGAGGGACGAACACCATCAGAGAAAGCTGGCCATGCAGAAGCTAGAGGTAGAAATTGCTTATCGCAAGGAGGCGGGAATCCAGATGGGAACCCTATTTCACAAGTCAGTGGCTAGGAAAGTTGATCTGGCAGGGAAGCTGGAAAAGGTTGAACAGAGGGAACTAAGCGAGAAGACTGAGAAGGAAGCACTCCGCACTAAGTTGGAATTAGAAGTGATGGATAAGATACACTTCGAGGAGAAGTGGGAAGCTGCCCATGAGAGAGCTGACGACCTGGAAGATGAGGTCAGATGCAAGAAGAGGAAAATAAACAAGATGGGGTACGTGTTCCGTTCAGCATTTGAAAGAGTGCTTGATGGTGTGTACCACTACCCGACAGAACAAGGACAGATTCTACATACTATGAGTCGAGAGCTGGTAGCTTATATAGCACAGTTAGAGTACAAGAGCGCTATGGAGCGTGGTATGATGTGATGAAATTTCCTTAGATGGTCTAGTAGTAGTTTAGTATCATTTATCTTTATGTGTTGTGCATACTATGTTGTAATCCCTATCTTTTGTGTAAGATATGGGATAGTGATGTAAACCCTGTGTAAGCTTTTGTTAGAGGGATAGTATGGTAGTAGGTTGGTATATATATTCCCTATCTTTTGTGATATTAAGGGGTATATATGATAACATTTATAGCAGTATGCTAGGATAATCATGTAATGAAATGAAATGGCATATGAATATAAATGGAGTTTATTTAGAAACGTGTTATAAATTTATTCTTTTAGTATTAAAAGAAATACTTAAGTAATATACTTGAATAATAATAAAATGAAAATTTGTGATGCAGATAATGCCGCCCAGACGTAGATTGACTGCACCTGAGGAGTCAGTGAACAATGAGAGGGAACAAGTAGACCCGATCCAGAAACTGGTAGATCTGTTAGGAGAAGCCCTTAGGGGAAGGAACAACGAACCCGTTCGCCTCAATCCTCAAGGAGTACCAGTCACAAACTTCAAAGACTTTAGAAGTGTAGGACCCCCAGAGTTCGAGGGTACTACCGACCCAATCATTGCACAGACATGGGTTAAGGATATCGAGAAGGCTTTCACCATCGCTCGCGTGGGTGAAGACCAAAAGACTGTATTCGCTATATTTATGATGAGAGGCGAAGCCAACTACTGGTGGGAGGCTAATCAACAAAGAGCTGGAGAAGGGATAATAGCTTGGGATAAGTTTAAGACGCTGTTTTTCGAGAATTACTTCCCGAAAAGCATGAAGAATAGGATGGAGGTGAAGTTCTTAGAACTGAAGCAAGGTGATATGACGGTAGCGCAGTACACAACTAAGTTTAACGAACTAGCGCGATTTGTAGAACACCAGGTTGGAGATGAGGAAAGAAAGGCGAGACATTTTGAGCAAGGGCTGAAGTCGTGGCTGTTCAATAAGGTATCAGTTCTTCAAATTGATTCTTTTGCGACATTGCTAGAGAAGGCAATCATTGCGGAAGGTGGCAATGAGGCCTTAAGTCTGTATAACAAGGAGAAGAAATAAAAGAATACTGGAGGAGAGAACCGTAGTGGAGGAAGCAACTTGGGAAAAAGGAAGTGGGAGAACAATAACAACAACAACAAAAAAACAACAACAAAAAAACAACAACAATCAGTCGGGGAATTTTCGTGGAGGATTCAAGAAGAGGGCGGAGGGATGCCCAAAATGTGGAAAGAACCATCAGGGTGAGTGCTGGAAGGGACGTGGCACTTGCTACAACTACGGACAGGAAGGGCACATCTCGCCCAACTGCTCGAAACCAAAAAAGATCCAAGGATGCTTTGCATGTGGCTTAACTGAGCACCGAATTAAGGATTGCCCGAAGAAGGGCAGTAGCGAAAGTAGCAGCCAACAAGGAGGGAACAAACTGATGATCGACGGACCGACACAATCTAACCGCTCAATAGCCAGAACCTTTAACATGACCGTCCAGGACGCAGTGGCTACGAAGGACGTGGTGTCAGGTATAATCCCAATCAATGATATAAATGCTTATGCATTATTTGATTCGGGTGCCACCTGTTCTTTTATATCTGAAGAATTTGCTAGTAAACTTAGTACACCCCGAGAACGATTAGAAAATCCTCTGAACATAGAAGTTACGAATAAGAAAATAATCCCTGTAGAATACGTTTATCGAAATTATCGCACAAATATTAGAGAACATGAACTGAGCGTAGACTTGATTCCTATTAGACTGGGAGAATTTGATGTGATACTAGGAATGGATTGGTGGTATAACCATGCAGCGATAATTGATTGTCAGAATAAATGTGTGAACCTTCAGACTCCGAGTAAGTCTAAGGTAGTGTTTTATGGTAGCTCATCGCTTAATCAATTGTGTTGCGTTATGACGATGCAGGCCAAGAAATTGTTAAGGAAAGGATGTGTAGGTTATTTAGCTTACGTCATAGATACTAGAAAAAAGGGAGTAGAAATTAAAGATATATCCGTAGTGAGTGAATTTCAAGATGTGTTTCCAGACGATCTGTCTGGTCTTCCGCCAGACAGGGAAATCGAATTCATAATAGACTTAGCACCGGGAACGGCACCGATTTTGAAAGCTCCATATCGTATGGCACCAGTAAAAATGAAGGAATTGATGATACAATTGCAAGAATTGTTGGATAAGGGTTACATACGACCGAGTGTGTCTCCTTGGGGAGCACCAGTGTTATTCGTTAAGAAAAAGGACGGATCGATGAAGCTCTGTATCGATTATCGAGAATTGAACAGAGTAACGATCAAGAATAGATATTCATTACCAAGGATAGACGACCTTTTTGATCAATTGAAGAGAGCGAAGTGTTTCTCGAAGATAGACCTACGGACAGGGTATCACCAACTGAAGGTTCGGGGTGAGGACATACCAAAGACTGCGTTTTGAACCCGTTATGGACACTACGAGTTTTTGGTAATGTCATTTGGATTGAATAATGCTCCGGCAGCATTTATGGACTTGATGAACCGAGTTTTCAAGCCATACTTAGATAAATTTGTAGTGGTTTTTATCGAAGATATTTTGATCTACTCGAAGACAGAGGAAGAACACGCCGAACATCTAAAGATTGTTTTAGAGGCACTAAGGAAGGAGAAGATGTATGCGAAATTTTCTAAGTGCGAATTTTGGATGGAGAAGGTTCAATTATTAGGCCACGTGGTGGATAAGAATGGAATCTCGAAGTAGTAAGTAATTGGGAACAGCCGAGGACGCCAACGGAGGTAAGAAGTTTCTTAGGGTTAGCTGGGTACTATCGAAGATTCATCCAGGATTTTTCTAAGATAGCAACCCCGTTGACCAATCTGACAAGGAAGACGGTGAAATTTGTATGGACCGACAAATGCGAAGAGAGTTTTCAGGAGTTGAAGAAGAGATTGAGCGAAGCGCCTGTGTTATCACTACCAGATGATGCGGGAAATTTTATGGTGTATAGTGACGCATCGCACAAGGGGCTTGGCTGTGTGCTCATGCAACACGGCAAGGTCATTGCGTATGCATCACGACAATTAAAGGATTACAAAAAACGATACCCTACTCACGACTTAGAGTTAGCGGCGATAGTTTTTGCGTTGAAGAGATGGAGGCATTATCTATACGGGGAGAAATATGAGATATACACGGACCACAAAAGTCTGAAATATATCTTCACAAAGAAGGAGTTGAACATGCGGCAGAGAAGGTGGTTAGAATTAATCAAAGACTATGACTGCGATATTCTTTATCACCCGGGAAAGGAAAACGTGATTGCCAACGCTCTGAGCAGAAAAGAAAGGAAAAAGTTGTTTAATTTAACGACTCAGGAAGAGTTGATAAGAGAGATGGAGAAATTGGACATAGAAGTAAAAGAACCAGAGAAGTCTGGAGAGAAGTTATTTGTAATGGAAGCTTGTCTGACGTTGTTGGATAGAGTAAAGGAAGCCCAGTAAAAGGATGAAGAGTGTGAGAAAATCCGAAAGAGGATCATAGAAAATGAAGAAGAGAAATTTCGAATGGATAAAGGCGGTATCTTAAGATTCGAAGGAAGAGTGTGGGTACCGGCGGTAACCGAGTTAAGGAAAGAGATTTTACACGAGGCACATAACACGACATATTCCGTTCATCCAGGAGGTACGAAGATGTACCGAGATTTGAAGCAACACTTCTGGTGGCCCAATCTTAAACGGGAAGTCGCAGAGTGCATTAGTAGATGTTTGACTTGCCAACGCGTTAAAGTAGAACATCAGCGGCCGAGTGGTTTACTTCAACCGTTAGAAATACCAGAGTGGAAATGGGAGCATATTACGATGGACTTCGTGGTAGGACTTCCAGTCATGCAGAAGGGTTATGATGTCATTTGGGTTATCGTAGATCGACTTACCAAGACCGCACATTTTCTACCGATCAAGATCCGTTACAGTTTGAATCAGTTAGCGGGACTATACATAAAGGAGATTGTCTCATGACATGGAGTGTCGGTATCTATTATCTCTGATCAAGATCCGCGCTTCATGTCCAATTTTTAGAAGAGTTTGCAAGAGAGAATGGGAACGCAGTTGAGGTTGAGTACCGCTTATCATCCTCAGACAGACGGGCAGAGTGAGCGAACTATACAAACGCTGGAGGACATGCTTAGAACTTGTGTGATGGACTTCAAGGGAAATTGGGACGACCACCTATCCTTAGTTGAATTTGCTTATAACAATAGTAACATGCAAGTATCGGCATGCCACCGTACGAAGCTCTTTACGGAAGAAAGTGAAGAACGCCGTTATGTTGGGACGAAGTCGGAGAGCGACGCATACTTGGACCAGAGCTAGTACAACAAACCGCAGACGTGGTGACAGTGATAAGAGCCAGATTAGTAGCAGCTCAAGATCGTCAGAAAAAGTACGCAAATTTTCATCGGAAAGATCGAGACTTCAAAGTTGTTAGTTTAGTATTTTTAAAAGTATCTCCATGGAAGGGAAAGATCCGTTTCGGCAAGAAAGGAAAACTAAGTCCAAGATTCATAGGACCATTCGAGATACTGAAGCGAGTGGGCGAAGTGGCATACAAAGTTGCATTACCACCCGAGTTGGAGCACATCCACAGCGTGTTCCACATTTCCGTGTTACAACCATACAAGGCCGACTACAAGCACGTGATCTCTTACGAGCCCATTCAAGTGGAGAAGAACTTGGCGTATGAGAAAATTCCTGTCCAGATATTAGATAGGAAAAAGCAAACTTTGAGAAATAAAATTATATATTCTGTAAAAGTCTTTGGCTTAACCACGATGTCGAGGAGGCAACGCGAGAGTTAGAAGATAGGGTAATGAGGGATTATCCCCATTTATTTGTGTAACCTTGTAGCAATTCCGGGACGAAATTTTTATAAGGGGGGAGGATGTAATACCCGAGAATTTCTATATATTATTAAATAAATATATTAATGGAAGTGAATATTTATTCATATATAAATGATTTTGTGTTATGGATGAGTTAACTCAATTATATTCAATTGGATATTTATAATAATTGAGAAAATATTGGAGCTTTATGTGGCACAGTGATGAGATATATTAATGATTACTTGATGTAATTATTAAAGGAATGATTTAATAAGAGATATTGTCATTATATTAGTTAACTAATTGTTGTGTGGCTTATAATCTCTATTAATTGATTAATTGTTATGTGTTATGATACTTGAGGTGTAAACATATATTATAATGCTACTCCTTTTTGTGACATTAGCATGTGTGGGTATTCATACAATAAAGTTCCTTATTAGATATGAAAGGTAGTGTGACACTAGTATATGAATAATTAATAAAGTTCCTTCATTCATTGAATAAGGCAAGATGTGTGGTGACATTAAAATAGCCTATGTGACATCTTGATGTGTGATAAAATCTATTAAATGTGCATATGGGAATAATGGAATAATAAAACCTAAATGTACATATGTACAAATTACATTGAAAGCATTATTGCATTATGGCATTTAAATTATAACCTATGAATAGATAAATTATATATAAGATATAACCTAAGAGTAGATATTGTATATGACTTAAGTGTTGCTAGAATGCTGAAGTTGAAGTGCTTGTCTCAAATTTAGAGTCACCTTCTTGCCCAATATCTCAGTCACGTGTTTTGCCAAAAGGCTACTCCCTCATTTCCTGAGTTTTCCAAAAGCTGTATTGAGGAGTGATGATGGCTACAAAGATGGGAGGAGATGGAATAGTGGCAACTATTCCACCAACTATTCATCACCAATCATCTTCTTCTTCTTTCCAAAGGTTTAATTCATGGGGCAAGAACCAATATTGGGTAAAGTTTTATCTAGAAAAGGAGGCCTTCTCTTCACAAATTATGTTGCTAGAAAAATCTGAGTTAAGTTTCATTGAGAGTATATTGTGAGTTGATAGCAAGAGAATTCACAGAGAGTTGGAAATTCTAATTTAGCAAGCTTAATTCATAGCAAAGGTATAATCTATGTTTCATGTTCTTCAGTTTGTATTCTTTACAAATTCTTGAGTTCTTGATTCCAGTTGGAAATTATGATTTTATGATTTGAGGATGATAATTAGTTGTTATATGGGCATACATACATGATGGGAATTACAATATAGCTTCCATATTTTACATTCTTGTTCTCCATTCTCATTTCCTGTTTGCATTCTAAAATTTCTGTAAATCTTTAATTCTTGGTTTGAGTTGGAAATTCATGAATTGATGAATGGATAATGTTAATTGGATTGTTATATAGTCTTAGTAGTATGTTTAAACCATAATGTAACTGCTTGGGACTAATTTCGTGAAGTAATTTGGCATTTGGCCTGGGAGTCTGCCGATGCAGACTGCATCTTGAATCAAACCAAGCACGGCGTAGCTGCGCCGGCATTACACTGCGGCGCAGCGCAGCTGCGCAGGACCCTAATCCCAGTTTTTGATTCCTGCTCGATTTTGTTAAATGTTAATTGTTAAGATCATTAAGAACAAGCATGCTAGCATGAGTAATACCTATATACGAGTATATTAATGTGACGTGCACATGTGTTACTACGATTTTGTACAAGATTAATGAGATGACGTATAACGTTGAAATAAACATAAAGTTTTATAAACGAACGTTAGCATAAATGAAGCATGTTAGTATTCTGATTTTCGAGGCATGTTAATATGATGTAGAGATGCATGAAAGACGTATTAACGTATGTATATATGTTTCATAGTATCACATAAGCATGACGAACCTCGTTAGTGAATATTCTAACAAAAATAAGTTTTGAAGGTTGATATTGACATATAAAGACCATATATACATTTTGATTTTTCGAGCATGTTTATATAACCATGAAATGCATGTCGAACACATTAACTTACGTATATAGATTTCGTAATGTAGCATGAACATGTTAGAACGTATTAGCAAACTTTATTAATTAAAGTATAAGTGTTGAACGTGAACGTCGGCATGTTACATTGAGATTTGAATTCCGATACTTTTGAACATGTTTGATAGTACTTTTAGACTTGCTAATGTATCATTCATGTTTGCCTACTATGTTGCATTTCGTGAAACCAAATTTGCGTAAACGAAGCATGTTTTCAAACTAATGGCAATAATGGTTGCATATATGCGATATAAAAACTCATGAACATGCTTAATATAAGTATATGAATACCTTATGTGTTTTAAAAGCGAGCATGATAGGCTTTGTGAATTCCATGACCTTGAATGACCATAAGTTGTCAAAAGTGTTGACTTGGAATCTATATCACGTATGTTTGGAACGAGAAAAGGTTATATAAACTATCCTTTAATATGTATACATGCTATGTGATATCATATGTTGATATTTGAATCCGATTTCGACGATTAACTTATAGAAATGCCATAACTTACTAAAACGAAATATATTTAGTATTGATTGTGGTCTTATGTAATATTAATAATATGATGTTATTTGTTGTGGTCTCACATGATAGTAATAATATATGATGATGATTAACTTGAGAAGAGGAAAGTTAAGGATAGAAATTATATTAATATGATACTATATAACTGTGTCGCTAGGTCAAGACTTAGCTTGTGTGATTATCGTGTATACGAGATGAGATATAATGTTAAACTATATGACTAATGAATATCATATATACATAACTATATTACGATAGAATTCGAAAAGTGTTGATTAAATTACGGGGATAAACTACGCTAAAGGCAAGTATCCTAACCGACGCATTTACTTTATGCAAGTATTCTATCCTTGTATATTGCGAACTAGTTTCTTTACTTAATCATTTGAATTGAATTAGCATAGTTGAACTCTTATTTTATTAAAGCTATTATTCATGTTGAACTTGGTATTGTTCTTGAATATTGTGAAAGTGTCTATTCCATTTGATTCGGCTAGACTTATATTATTGAAAAGCGACCCAAACCAATTGATTGGTGCGGAATCTTGTATTTGACTGAGAAGAACAACCTTCTTGGAAGTGAATATAAAATTATCGGAGAACCGACGTGCGCACTTGAGTATGATTGATTGTTATGCATAACGTAGAGTACTTTAGGCTGATCACCTGTTGTACTTATTTTTTATTTGGGTTATCAGTTTAATGCTGTTAATTCTAGTAGAAGTTCATAGTCCTTAGTGACTGCTCAGTATTCAGTTATCTTGAAATCTTGAATTGATTTATTATTGAATCACATTGATATTATTCTATCCTTAACGACTATTATTGAGAACTGTTGATATTCTTGTTATCCTTGAACTATCAAACCTTGCTATACCCTTTCGAGAATTGAGAATTATATTACTCACCCTTATTGTATATTACTTGTTGGGCAAATTGTGCTCATTCTTGCTTTTCCTAAAATATTTCAGTTAAGGCAGAGCAGTGCGGACCTTCAGGCACAGATAAGGGCAAGGGAAAGGCTACTAAGTAGCTTTAATTATGTAGGACTTATGATTGTAATAAAGAACTTATGATATTATGTACTAGTTAAGGTTATTTATGCTTAAGATATGTCTAAGCTATGTAATCACTGTTTAAGTTACGAGACCTTGGGACGTGAATAAATTATATTATTTAAATGTAATATATTCGGTAGTAGTCGTGTATTATATTCTGCTATGCGATGCGACATTTAATCGTATTATTATTATGATGTATTATTGTGAGAACGTGACGAACCGAATTCAAGAGACCAAGTAGCAGTCCCGAATTTGGGGGCGTTACAAATGACCTGGGAGTTAGAATCGAAAATAAAAGCGAGATATCCTCACCTTTTCGACATACCAGGTACGTACGTCAATTTCGAGGACGAAATTTCATAAGGAGGGGAGGTTGTAAGACCCCAAATTTTATGAATAAAGATTTAATTTTTTTTATATATTATTTTGAAATAATAAGGTGTTGATTTGATAAATAAGATAAGTTATGGGTGAAATGTGCAAATTTTACAAAGTAAGCAAGTGGTTATAAAATATTCGTTGTGTCGAAAAATATTAGTTTTGGTCGAGGAATATTCTTTTTGTTGGAGAATATTTGTACGGCGGCGCAGTCATTAGTAGACATCACAACGGAATGAATGTCGGATATAAAAAGCGACAGAAATAACCTTTTTACAAAAATAACGGTAAAACTTTTACCGTTAAAACTGTTGAAATACCCAATGGTTAAAACACAATAATACGCGGTGTTGCACAGCGGCACACGGTATTGCACAGTAGATCTAATTATTGATTCTTACGTAAGAAGTCATTACTCAATAATTGTTACAGTAATTATTGTTCAATATTTTATTTTATTGATTCAATAATTGCTACGTTGATATTTTATATTAGTGATTCAATAATTGTCATTGCACAGTATTTCAAATTATCAAATCAATAATTCATATTATTTGAATAATATTATTAGATAGCATTATTGACAATGTCTAGAAAGTTCTGTCGAGGAAATGGGTTAGGTTATATAATTGCGCTCCAATGAGAAGAAATCCTTATCGGAAAGCCCCCTCTTTCCTGGGAATGACCTGGTTGTCAATATTGTAATTCTGTAATATTATTTGTAAATAATTAATTTTTGATATATATGATAAGGAAATATTTATTCAATATGGATTTAAATGGAGGAATTTTTAACATGTGACATTTGTTGAAAGTTGGTATTTTATCTTGTTCGATAAAATAATTCATTCAAATATATTATTATAATATTACATTATAATAGTATGATGTGATTATATAATAGTATGATTTTTATAATTTGAATGGTAACATTATTATAGTAAATTCATGGTATAAAAGTAAAATGAGGTAGAAGAGAACAAATTGAATTTGAATTCTTATGATGTAAGTAATGATGTCATCGGAACGATGAGGTAAGCAATGATGTCATCAGAACGATGAGGTAAGCAGTGCTGTCATAAGATCGATGATATAAGCGATGATGTCATAAATTATAGCGAAAAGACTATTTTACCCTTACTCTGTCAAGCCTATAAATAGAAGCTCATTTCTTCATTATTTCTCACCAATTCACTAAAGCTATAGAGAGAGAAAGTATAGAGAGAATAAGAGAGAAAAAAAAAAGAGTATTCTGCTATTACACTAGTGCAGTCTCTAAATTTTTAAGGTAAGGGATATTATTTCTTTCGTATTCATGAAGAGAGTTATTTTCTTTCAATACTCGTAAGGATTGTAATTCCATTCTTTATTATTCTGTTGGAATAACCTGTCTACATGGACTACCGCATGCATGGTGAAATCCTGTTGTTATTCCATTCTTTATTATTCTGTGGGAATAACCTGTCTACGCGGACTACCGCATGCCTGGTGAATAACTCTTCGTATCCAGTTGTTATTAAATTTTGGAAATAAACTGTCTGAGCGGACTACCGCCTGACGGGTGAAAATTCAATTGCAGTTTCGTATATTGTTTCATTTCAAATTCCTAACTCTAAACTTACTACGGTAAGTATTGCTTCTATAATTCCTGAAATGATCAGAAATCCCTTGAGTTTTGCGCTTCATCTAATATCATTTCACTGAAATATTGGTCTAAACTTTCTTGTGAAATTTTTATCTTTTCATAATGAGTTACTATTCACAGGGTACTATTCACGGTAAAAAAAATATTTCTTTTCAAATTATCTTTGATTGGATCCAAGTTTTGAATTTCATTCTTGAATTTCGCTCCACAATTGATTATTATGGAGTATTCTTGAACTTGGATAAACTAAATTATGAATCCCTAATCTTTGTCCTTTATCTCACTGGATTCGTTCTTTAAAATATTTTTCATCATCCTCAGTCCTAAATGGTGATATAACTGAATATCTTTGGCCTGTAGTGCAAAGATGAATAATTACTTGATGAATATCTTTGGCCTGTAGTGCAAAGATGAATGATTATCTGATGAATATATTTGGCCCGTAGTGCAAAGATGGACAGGTGTTGAGATGAACATGACCAACTGGTGATACAAATAAATATCTTTGGCCCGTAGTGCAAAGATGAATATTTGATTCGAGATGTATATTGATTGATGTTACAGGGATAAAATATTGATGATGGACTTTTAAATCAAAGAAGATAGTAGACATCATTCTCTACTAACTCTTCTAATGAATTGTTATTTCTGCTGCAGTTGTTGATCTAAAACTTGTTGTCCATAATATTTTATCTGATTTGTTGAAGGCTAACGATAATTTATTCTTCATTATCTTAGTCATAATATTCTTTACTGGGCTAGTTGAGCTCACCCTTTTCTTCTATTGTTCTCTTCAGAAAATGAGAATATCGCGGGGACTAGTCGGGGATCAGAGTGATGGTCAGAGTTAGATCTGTAGAAATCCTCATTATTCTATAAAATAGTGGGATAATGATTGTAATTAATAAGGAATGAATTTGAGTGTTTATATTTCGTATTATATACGATTTGTATTGAAACTCATAGTTTGTGTGGTCGTATTTTGCACGACCTTATGTTATAAAAGATTGTATTTGAATTCTGTACCATGTATTTGGCGACTCAGAATGGGTTGGTATTAAACCTATTTTGGGGCGTCACACGCACCGATAATTCTGGCGTATGTAGCAATTTTAGGTTGGTTGAAAAATCGATTTTACGATTTGAGTTATGTTACTAGCCAAAACCACATGCATAAAACTGAAATCGCACCATACTTCTTTTGAGTTTTTAAAAAAAAAATTAAATTATAATGCGACCCCAAACGACGTGTTTAGTTCTTCAAGCCCTAAAATCCTATCTCTTCTCTCACTTTCATTTCTTTAACTACGAGTATGCCACCCTTCAGTTAATCCCCTTCAGTTAATCCATTTAGAATTATCTTTTATGTAATTAACTAATTATCTCTGTTTAGAATTTTCATATATAAGCAGATAATAATTCATCCGGTTCTATTTAGTTTTTGTTTAGACAAAATATTATAAGTGAAGTAGTGTGTGTTATCAAGTGGTATTTAATATTGTATGATGCTAAATTGCATAAAATTTTGTTATTTCAATTGGTTTTGGAACCGAAATCGCACCAAATAAAATCGCACCGCGAGGTTCAAAACTGCACCGCACCAATCACAAGAAATTGGTTTCACGTGCGATTTTATATTTTTAAAACCGTACCTAAGTGCAATTCAAATTTCAAACCGCACAAAACCGCACGCACTATACTCGCCCAAAATTATATTGTAACATATTATTTGTATTTATTTTTTTTATCACCGTAACATTACTCTTTGTCATTTTGTTCAGACTATGGGCCATCACCAACACTAATTCACATTTCTACCTAAGGCTGTAAACGAGCCAAATGGTTCGGGCTCGACTCAAAAAAATACGAGCGAGACTCGGATTCGTTAATAATATGATCCAAATCTGAGCATTAAAAATAGTTTGAATAAAAATATGAGTAGAATCTGAGCAAGGTTATACTCGACTCGTTTAATATTCAAATTACTCGAATTCTTGAGTGTGATTCGATACATGATCGATTAATACAAATTCAATTAGATACTCGATACATTCTCTTATAATATATACAAATTTAAATCAAATTAGAATAATTAATTATTATTATTATTTTTTAATTTAAATTGTGATTTTATATTTGTAAAGTATAATAGTAAATATATTTTCTCATTTCTAAGTAAAATAACATATTCAATTTATAATTATATTTATTATAAAACTAGTTATTATGTAGAGACTCGAATTCGAGCTTGAATTTGAAGCTCGCGAGTAGTTTGATTATAATTCAAACCGAGTCGGATAGAATTCGAGTAGTAAATATTCGAGTCGAGTCGAATCTGAGTAGAATTTTTTAAATACAATTCGAATTCGAGTCGGATTCGAGTACGAATTTATCATTTCGAGTCGAATCCGAGTAACTCTCTGTTCGTTTCGATTCGACTCGTTTACACCCTTATTTCTACCCACCCATGTACTACTTTTATTTTTTAAATTAAAAAATGAGTGATGATTAATAAGATTTGCTCTAAGCAGGGCCTCCAACATGTATGGCGGACCCACACCCAATACACATAAGCAAAAATCACACTAACAAAAAGAAAACAGGGCTGACAAAGATCAAAATGACAAAAACTTATTATTAACCAGCATAATCAATTCATCATCAAACATAATCGCAGCTTTTCCTCATGATCCCCAACAACCTCGAATACTGATCCAATCAAAATCAAACAATTCAAAAAGTTTCGATTCCTCTCTTTCTCTCTCCTCCAGCACTACCGGAATCCACCATGTCATGGTTGGCTCGCTCCATTGCCAACTCCCTCCGTATCGACGACGATGACGACCAACACCGTCGAACCACCACCGCCGGAGATGAACAGACAGAAGAAGAAGGAGAAGATGAAGAAGAAGAGGATCAAGATCGATTGGATAATCAGCAACGTGGGGTGAAGGAAGATTTATCAGAATTTAGAGAAACCCTAACGCGTCAAATATGGGGCGTTGCTTCATTTCTAGCTCCTCCGCCTAATCAGCAATCGGATCGCTCCATTTGCGATCGTAATTCGACGGGAGATTCCGGTCCCGAGGATAATTCGGATGAAGAGACGTCGGATTTTGTGAGGTATTCGGGATTTCGCAGTGAGTCGGAGAAATATCGGAGTGGGTTTTCAGATTTGGCGCATTCGCTGCCGTTTAGGTTGGCGGATCAAATTGGTGGCGCTGTTGGTATTACCGAGGAATCATTGGCTTTCGCCAGTAATATTGCTCATCATCCGGAGACGTGGTTGGATTTTCCTTTATCAGCGGAAGAAGACCTCGATGGTATATGCACATAAATATGTAAATCTATTATCATTTGAATTGTTGCAATTTGTTTATAACTAACTAAGCTTTTTAATTCCTCATAGTTGATAAAGGTTTTATACCTTGAAAATGTTGACTTGCTGCCTAGACTGTTCGGCATTAGACTTTGGATTGAAATTTGAATTTTTGTATTGAATTTCTTGAGCATGTTGTTATAAAATATAAATCAATTGAAAGTCTGTTGAAACTTATAATTACTTGGGAGTACATAGGAAAGGCATTTTGGGGAAGCAAACTCTTCAATCAGTGTCTCATTTTTGTTATTTTGAATATCATTCTAGTTATTTTGAATATAGGCTTTTGCTCGGGGTTTTCGCTTCTTTCTAATGTTTGTAATTGTAATCCACAAAGACCTGAAAGTGGGGTTGGGTATCTGTTTAGCTGGATTGTGTCAGAGTGACTTATGGTAGAGCCTTAGACGGAATGACAATTATAAAGAGAAGCATTTGGTTAGGCCTTTTGTTGACTTTAGTTTTATAGTATTATTAGATTGGTTTGCTACTTTTTTTATTTTATGTTGGTAAATATTGGTTAGCTACTGAATATGGAGGGGCAACCTTTTGAGCAGAAGACACTACTGTGGATAACATAGAGAAGAGTGTTTAGTCAGCTTGTGCAGGATTCATCTTCTTCTTATTGATTTGCTGTTGAGGGGAGACTTGTTTACTTGGACAAGAAGTGGTGAGTCTCCTTCTATGTCGCACATTTACAGATGTTTGATTATGTGAATTGGGAAAAAGCTTTTTTCTGATGTGACACAGGCTTGCTTTGCAAGACAGGCTATGGATCATATATTTACTGATTTTGGATAGTGGTGGTTTACGTAAGGGAAGAGCCCTTTCGTTGTGAAAATGTGGTTAAAAGAGTAGGATTTTGAGGAGATGGTCTAGAGTTGCTGGAAGGGTTATTATGTTAAAGGGAAGGCCTAGTTTTGTCATTGCATATAAGTTGAAACGTTTGAAGGAGGATTTAAAGAAGTGGAATAGAATAATTTTTAGACACGTTTAGAATCTTAACATGCATATAGGGAGGTCCCTTGATGATGCAATGTATTGACGATGAGGGATGGGATGAGTGTCCTTCCAGAGGGGAGGAGGTTGAGCGAGAGGAGCTAAAGGGGGAGGTGAGGAATCTAATCTAGTCAGAAGAAATTTTTTGGTGACAGAAGTCTAGGGCATTGTGACTGAAGTAGGGTGATAAAATACTAGATTTTTTCACTGGCTGAGGAATTCACATTATCATAATAATCATATTGGGGAGACGAGGTGGACAGGGTTCGACTTTGGGGTTGGGGGTAAAATTACACATCTGGGCAATATTGGATTTTATGAAGGTCTTCCTTTGTGGAGGAAGTGGAGTGGAGACCATGCTCAATGATTTGGAGTGGGTCTATTTATGCTTTTGATTGGAATTGGTTAGAGAGGCCTTTTTCGGATGACGAGCTGGTGGCAGTGATCTGTTCTTGCGCAGGGAATAATGCTCCAGGAGTGGATGGTTTATCAATGGCATTTTTTCAGCAATGTCAGAGCATGGTTCGTCAAGAGGTTATGGATTTTTTTCAAGAGTTTTTCACTTATGGGGTATTCGAGACAAGCTTGATGCTACTTTTATTGCTCTAATTATGGAGGTTGGTGGCACAAATAATATTAGGGATTTGTGTGTATAAAATTCCGTCGAAGGTGATTCGGATATATTAGAGAAGGTGACGAATTTTTCAGTGTCCAAATCCCATAACACTTTTGTTGGGGGAGGCAAATGTTGTTTGCATCCCTAGTGGTTAACAAGTGTATTGAAGACCGTATGCGGATATGGACGCCAAGGGTTGTTTGCAAGCTGGATATCGAGAAAGCTTATGATCACATATATGGTGTTATATTTGTTGGATCAAATGGTGTTCTATGAACCATTTTGATTGTGTAGATACGAGCTTGTGTATCTTATGTTTGATTTACGTTACCGGAAATGGTGTCCCAGAACCGCAAGGCTTTTTCTAGAGCTTGCACATCTTTTGTTTTCTACTTGCAGGCTGTGTTTTCTTGGTTCCACCTGCTTCTATATGTTCTGCATATACTGGGTTGGGACCCTTTTGTGAATAAATATTTACTTACCAAAAAAATAATAAACAAATGTCCCAAAGTGATTTAGACCTTCGCAACTGTGGTAATGAAGTAGTTTTCAATAGGGATCTAAAATCCGTTGACAAATGATTGCTGTGTTGATGTGCCTAAAAGTAGTATGGTGCAGTGTGATTATAGAATCTGGGTCAATTTCTAAGTTCTATATCAAATATTATTTATTTTGTATTGTTATTATAGGAATTATCCTATTGCTACAATTTTATTGCCACTTAAAAAAAAGTATATTATTGTTTAATGAAGCCTTCTCATATAACTTTTGAGGCAGATAATGGAGTTTCTTGATATGATGTGCAATGTTGCTACAAGCAAAAGAGATCTTTTATCTTTGTATGCAGGCCTTGGTAATATCTTTGACAATGGATTGTCAATTGTAAGATATAGAGTTTGGAATTGTTCTGTAAAGTGTATTTTTCATGTCAAGCATGTTGAACTTGTGAACCAACATTCTTTTGTCCAGGCCTTGGTTCTGCCAATTTTTTATATTTCTTTGGTGGGGGTACCTTGCTATTTGGTGCGGCCCCAGCCGCTGCTCTGTCACAGAATATTTCTAAAAACATTATCATTGTTTTTTTATCTTCTTCTCCAGTCTAGCTGCTTTCCAGTGACAAATTGCAGTAGTTTTAGTTCAGAACAGAGTCTTCAAGTTCAGTTTCCTGCACCATTAGTTGTTTTTCTTATGTTGATAAACTACACCTTTTTTGTATTTCTCCTGGGAATGTGTTAATGTGGGATTGTGCTTCAAAGCTTGATTAAGTTTTGCAATAAGATTTTTTTTTTGTTTAACGTATGTGGACATTAATGTTTTTTGTGCTATTTTAGCCACACTTGTCAATCTTTTGGAAATCAGCATTTTAAAAAGTTAGACAAGTTGGTTGGAGTTTTCCACGCTCACTCGGTGTTTTTTACAAGTTGACCCACCACAGTCTATACTTAGTATTTTATTGTGAAACTGAGTCCTTTGACTCCTTTCATGTAATATATATTTCCTGTCCAATTCCACAAATCTTGATATTTTTTATAGTGTTTCAATTTACTGGTGTTAGAATTATAAAAGCCATTAGATAACTATTTCACTATTTGACTCATATCCTGTGTTTGGTCTGGAAAGCTGGCTTATTATTTCACCTCTCAGAAAACTGTTCACTTGTTTCTTGATTCAGTGCTGGCAAATCCAATTCATTATCAGACATATATCATCTCTTACCTCATTACCTACCATTGAAAAGTATGATGTACATCTCACCCTATATGACCATAGATTCGTTGTTACAATTATCATGATCATCAATTAAATGTGCAATAGATCTGTTTGAAATTGAATGACACAAATTGTGCAGTATATAATTTCATGTGTGTGTATATATTTATATAGGTATATGTATGTATGTTATTGTATTTGGTAGCTTTCTGTAATGTTTTATGCTTCACTCCATTTAGAGTATCTGCATGTATGATTTATTTGATGCTTATACACCTTTATTTATTTACCTTGTTTTAGATTTTGATATGTCTGATGCCCAATGCAAGCATGCAACAGCCGTTGAGCGACTAGCACCTAGGTTAGCTGCTCTCAGAATTGAGCTTTGTCCTGCCCACATGAGTAAGGGTTACTTTTGGAAGGTCTATTTTGTTCTTCTGCACTCGAGGCTAAACAAACATGATGCTGAACTCTTATCTACCCCACAGGTAAGATTTGTACACTCACAAAGATTGTTCTGCTTGCATCGAGGTCCTTATAATGTGTTTTATAATGTTATTCTTGCACAATAATGAGGCTAAGCTGAAAAAACTAAAAACATTGGAGACACTGAAATTATATACCCTCACGTAGGTTAATGTTTCATGCAAATATAGAAATGGGGTGCTGCTATTTTTGGAAGCTGCCCTTGCTACAAAACTGGGCAGGTTTCAGTCCACAACTCCACATACATGGTCGTACGACTGTGCAGAGACAAAAAAGTCGTCCAGGATTGGTCATTGTGACCCCCTTTGTGAGGTGCAATTAACGGTGCTATTTTGCCAAGTTCCTTAGAGAGTGTTGCATATTCTCTACCTTCCTACTTGTGTCGGTTTCGGGTATAGGTACCCTTTTGTTGAAGGTCATTCGAGCTTTTCTTGGGAGTATGACATCTCACCAAACGTTCAAACCTTTTTAATTTTTTTTTTGTTAAATGTTCAAAATTTAGACTTGCTTAAGTTGCTCTCTCTGTGCTTATAAGGCTCTAAGAAAAATGTCACTTAATGTAGTATGTGCCTTCCGTTTCCATTTTGGCCATAATCGGTCATTCTGATTACTGATTTGTCAAGCTATAGATGTTTAAAATCTGCTTAACTAAAGGAGGACCAACTATATTGAAAAGTTACCTTTTATATAGACAGTTCTTGGTGGTTCCTAGCAACTCAGGTATACCTAATTTTATTTTTACATGTTATAAAAGATGTGCTGGGATGTCGGGTGATACTGATATTCCTGAACTTAATGCTGTATGCTTATTGAATATTATTCAACTTAGATCATTGTGGATGTGAGATAATAGAGTTTAATTAGCCTTCTTTATCAAAGTCTATATTAGCTAATGGTTGGGAGCCCATTTCAATCATTTTTGGGTTAAATTTTTAGCAGTATTCCTTGTTTAAACCAAAACGGAAACAGTATTTAATTCATCCTTTGACTGGTCATGTTTCAAACGCTCCATTTGGCGTGTAAATGTCTGCTATGATAAAACAAATAACATGTTTACCTTTTTATTATACTTCTTTTTTACTTTTCCCTTTATAATATAATCTCTTTCTTTTCTTTTTGAGTGTGACTCTCTCTATATATATATATTTATATTTTAATCTATTGTTATACCTCTCTTCCTCTTTCTTCTCCACCAACTACCACCACAACATGCACTCCACCACCACCAATGCCATCATCATCAACACAGTGCCCCACTATTGAGACCCTGTCATAACAACCTAAACCCACTTCACTGCCACCCACTGACCCACACAAAAATCAAGCTAACTTCACTACTCACATAACCAAACTATATATACACCTTCACATATAATCTGCCGCGTCCATTATTTGATGCTAATGATTGCCACCTTACACTGCATAAGCCTCTGCCATGTATATACACCATGCTGATTAAAAATTGAATTTCATAGACAATGGAATGGGGAGACATGCAGAAGAACGATCCAAAATTTAAAGAAAACGGCCATTGGTAGAATTAAATAAAGTCTAGAGAGTTGTTACTTAGTTAAGAACTAAGAGAAACAGAGAATTAAATAAAGTCTCTCTCTCTCTCTCTCCCCCCCCCCCCCCCCCCCCCTAAAATAAAGCTAACCTAGGGTTAGGCTTGACAAAAAAATATCCATTTTCAAAGTTGCTTACTTTCTTCATGTCTTCAATCCTTCGAACATGAAACCATAATTTCTGTTTCATTTAAGTTCCTTTTTAGCGTCAACTGGATTTGATCTCAAGAAAGAAAGGAAAAAAATAGTGAGTATTTTGGGAGCAATTTGTAAATCACACTCGGGTGACTCAGTGTTCTCAAATTATTAGGATTTCAATCCATAATTCTGTATCGAAACCTCAATTATTTCAACCACCTGTGTTCTCTCACTAGTGTGTGGTTCTTAAATATACAACTGAGCCATGTGGTTGATTGAATTATCGGACATGGAGATTGGTTAGGGCAGCGAATTCTACACCATTTTGCACTTAGGGTGGGGAAGATAAAACGAATACCTGTGTGTGGTGGTGGATTGCAGGAGTTGTGTGAATGTTTAGGAAAATGTTAGAGAGAAGGTAAGTGGAGCGTGGTGTCAGGTGAAGGTGACGATGATGGAGGATGTGGGTGGCAGTGGCTGAGAGAAAAGAGAAAGGAAAGCTACGAGGAAGGAAAGAAAAATACCAGTTGATTGCTCTTTTTTGGAGATATTTATATAAGGATAATATGGTCCTTCCACACTTATTGAAACGCATTCTAATAAAACTCACAATCTCACTTACCAAAGCTTTGAAAGTTCAAGCCATGGTATCCTCTATTCCTCTTTTCTCTAAAGTAAAACCTCTCTCACTTTGTTCTTACAGGGAATGTTGATGTCAATTATTTTCCCATAGGGTGTGTGGTTGAAATGGGCTTCCATGCTAAGGGTGTGTATTTAACCCTTAGCTAATTGTATTTTTTGTCAGTTGTCTAATTAAATTATTCCGTAGAAATCACTTGCGGTGGTAGAAGCACTGAACAACAGTTGATTGAATCATTAATGATTTTCTTAACGCAATATCGTTATTACTTCTGTGAGAGACTTTAACCTATTTATCATTCAAATACTGCTGATAGACACGGTTGGTTGGTTGTACTGAACTACCCACTGAATTGTAGGTTATGGCAGCAAGAGCTATGTGGATGCAGGAGTTACAAAAGCATACAAAGCCAGAATCAGATCTGTTTGGTAGAAGTACTTTCTATACAAAAGAGAGTTCTAGTTCACAGCTTGAAGATTTTGATCCCACTTCATATGATTTTCCAAAATATACAACAGAATTTGAAACTGAGAAACACCCTGTTGTTAGTTCCGAGAGTCAAAGCATTGACAAGTCTATTATCCAAGAAGAACCGGTGATCAAAATTTGGGACAAGGAAATTGTGGCAGGTCCATCGTACACAGTACCAGTTCAGCAATACGATGACGACGACGATGAGGATGATGACTGGCTGGAGCAACATTCAGAGTTAGATGGGTACGCTGGACGTACCATATTTTTTGGAACTGATGAAGATGTTTCATTCAGTGATCTTGAGAATGACGATGACTGTACCATGCCCATAATATCCAAACCTCCTTCAACTGATATAGATATCTCAACCAAAACGTCGTGATTTTGGCTTAGTCGCTGCTTGAAGCTACTGATTTTTTCCCAAGCGTTGGACACGCACAGTTCTTCAATGAGATCATCATCGGGACAACGGGTACAAAACACTTGCCAGCCAGACCTTAATGCTGTGTAAGCGTGCAGTGATATCACGAGCTTTTCTTACTTGATGGTGATTGGTACTCGTGTTTTCGCTGAGAATCTTTCCTTGATTAACCTTTGGCAGGACGGACTGGATGCAAGCTTTTGTCTTGGCAGTGTTCAGGTTAACACTTCATGGCAATCAGTGTTTTGATCAGATGTATTGTTCAAAAGCTTGAACAGTTTATGCAAGTCTGGAGTAATTATTGAAATATTTGTTTTTTTAATGTTATTTTGGGTTGGTTGGTTATATTATAAGCGAGTAAGAGAATGAAAATTCACTCTGGACTAGGGAACAGGAGTTCGCGGTTATAGGTCTTTTTTTTATTATTCTTTTTTTTTATGGTTAATGTATAGAACGAGTGGATGAATCTGATGGAAAGTTGGGTATTTTTTGTTCCTTGCAACATGAGGTTTTGCATGCTAATGCAGGAAGATGATTTTTTTCCCCTCAATTCAAGATGTGATAAATAGGTGGTTAGCATGAAATTAACTTTGATTAATTTGACCAATATAGTTTACACGTAGGTTGGGAGATGATCTTTCTTCTTGCATGTTAGTGTTGTATTGGTCAATTGATCAACTTATCATGAAGTTAACTTCATAGTAACTGGATCTGATAAATAGATACGGCATTGATGATTTAAATTAAGCAAGTGATTGATTAAAAAAAACACTTTTTCTCCCCCAGACACAATATCTTGGCATTTAAGAAATTTTATTACCATGTCATCTTTATTAAATAAAATATTTAATAAATTTAAAAATAAACAGAAAACAAAAATGTATTCTTAAATTTTATAAATAGAATTATTTTTTGTAGAATAGAGGGACACCTCAGACTTAGGTGGTGTTTGATAAAACTGAACAGTTTAGATATCTGAATAATTTAGAGCCTCTGTCCAAAATTGTGTCCGATTAAAAAAATGCTATTTGATAACTAATTTTTTCAAAATGTCTAAATAACAACATTTTTAACATTTTAACCCTCTAAACAGTTTAAGCAAAACCTGTTTGATAATCAGAAAGGTCTGAATAGTATTTTAAATATATATTTATAATATTTTGACCACAACATGATAAAATAAAATGTATCATGTCCAATGAAAACATCAACATATCATAATAATTTAACCATACAAATTAAATTAACTTCAAACAGTTGTTAAGAGTTGAAGTGCAATTCGTTCACGTAGATTAACCATAAATTCTATTCCTTGATCACTCCATTGCGGTTCATCTTGTCCCACTTCTTCGTTTCCTTCATTTTGCTCCGCTTCATCGTCAAACATGTTATCTCGATCATATTAAGCAAACAATTCATCCTCAATGTTATGCTTTTTTATGAAATTATAGATTGCGAAGCAAGCGATAACTATATCCCTTTGTACTGTAAAAGAGCAAGGAGCCATTCCTTTCAAATTAGACTTTATAGACTACAACATTCAACTCAACCAGATAGAAGAAAAGGAAAAAAGAAAAAAGAAAAAAGAACATGATTGTGGATCCAATATCATAACACTAGCAGTTCATAGCATGGCTCTTTTAAGATTTATTAAACACCCAATATCATAACACTAGCAGTTCATAAATTGACCAAGAAATCCAAAAAATGAAAGTAAACTATCACTGAAAGTAGTTTCAGGAACAAATCCTGTGGAATGTATGTCCCAAAAGAAGAGTTAGAGAGAGAATTGTGTTACACCCACATTTAACACACATTGAATGACTGGCAGTAGGATAGAATTGTGTTACACAAGGAGTATTTTGGCCCCAATTTTATGAGAAACCTAAAGTTTGAGGCAGAATACAAGGATGTTTTTATTTGGAAAAAAGTATATAATCAGATTAGGATTATGCTCAATAGTAGGTCCTAAAATAGGAATGAAACATCCTGTCTTCTAAAACAATAATAGATACAGCAAAATCATACAAGAAAAGAAAGGGAAGAGAAGTTTTCCACCAAACAAACACACAACAACGCACAAGCATAATGACTCCAATATTGCAAAAACATGGCAAACACTACAAGAGCATTTGAATTTTAAAGAGCTTATATGTCCACTGCTACATGACTGAAGATTCTTTAAAACAATGTGAGATCATTGCCTGTAACACACTTGTTAAGGTCATATTTTAGTTGCCCAAATCAATTTTCAAGTGTGAAGTTAAGCTCTTTGGGTTAAGGGTTTGGCAAAGGTAAAGGTGTATTAGGACCTTTTATTGGACTCCTTGAAGGCCGAGGCTCCCCAACATTATATAACAATACAGTTCTAGATTTCATACAACCAATGAATAATTATAAATTATGATCTAATTCTTGCTATGACATAAATTATCCAAAATGGAACTAACAATCTGGTCCAATGTTCTGTCCACATTTTCAGTGTACTTAATAATAAATTTAAAATTTTAAAACAATTAAAAAAGAAGAAGAAGAAGCAATACAAGATAAAAGTAGAGTAAACCAAGGAAATATCCATCACTAATTCCCAGTAACTTTGAGGTATAACCATCCATTTGTTATTATCTATGCAAAACATCTATATCACCAGAAAATACATCCTAACATGAAGAAGGGTAATTTTGATTCTACAGCAAGAACCTAGCAAATCAAAGTGGTATTTTCTTTGAAAAATTGCAAGCAGACTTTTCCCCTTTAATGGACTAAAAACAAATCTAAACCAACCCAAATCCAACCAAATACCATTTCTAAAAAGAGACATGCAGCACATCAAATATCAGAAAGCTACCCACAAATTCAAACAGCCATTCAACCTGTTAATGAAAATCAACAGTGTATTAATTTTTACCCAATAATGGTAAATCCCCCAATTAACTAAAAGCTCATTGATCTATTAATTTCACACATTTAGCCACTAAGTTTAAAATCAAAATCAAAATCAAAATAAAACAGAGATCCAACCAATTATTACATGATAACACCAGTTTCGCTTTTTCTCCTATAATTTCAGAAGAAACCCACCAAACAATACTTCTAAACAAAGAAATTAAAATCTGAAAAACCTTAAGAGGCAAATAAATCGATCAAAATCCAAATTTACTTATCTAACTCTTGACACCCAATATCATAACAATAGCAGTTCATAAACAGGCCAAGAAATTCAATCCCTTAAGTTTATATCAAAAGAGCATCCAATCAGTCACTCGAAACGTAAGGTAGCAAGAAAAGATCAATCCCTATGCAAATCGAAAAAAGAAATCTCCCTACAGTTACGCAAAGACGCTACTGAGTGATCTTATCCTGTAGCAATTGATAATAACGAACAATAGATAAAGAAGGGAGAGAAGATTACCGGCTAAAGAAGAAGAACAGCAACGAAGGAGAAGAGCAGCAACGCGAGAGCCAAGAGATCGTAGGTTAAATTTGTATTGGGGATAATTGACAGAATTTGTAAGATTGAAGAGGTTATTTTTGTCCCAAAAAATATTTTCTCGCTCAGATATGTCTCTGATTGGTATAGAATTATTTTTGTGTCTAATTGATTAAGAGCTATTAAGAGGCAAAAAAAAATTTGTCAAACAAGATTTGCCTCTGACCGAATCAGAGGCAAATCTATTAAGAGCTATTCAGAGGCAATCAATCCATTCATATATTGATATTATTTTAAAATGAATGAAACACAAGAACAATGAAATGAATGGTCACAAAGTGTGGCCTGAATTGCATTTGTGTTGTGGTCCAATCTCTCTAACATTTTTAATCATAATATCAAAAATAAATTATCAAAACATCCAGCACAGAATTTTTCTACTTAGAAATAAAAAGAAAATTGTCAACTGCAGTATCAAAATCCATTTTAGTACTAAACATACTAGTAAGTACATAGACAAACTGGACAAGCGGGCAACTCAGCAAAACCAGGGGGAGGTGCACCAGCAATCTCAGCCAACTCTGTGTACTCCACTGATTGAATAAAATATATGTGACAAACCTCAGCTTGAAAGTCAAAGTACAAATATATAATTTAATCACAAAATCTTAGGCTCCATTTATTTCAAGAAAAACAAATTTCAGAAAAAGTTTTCCACATTCCCCTACGTTTGGTATGACAATGTAATACCCCAAGTTCATTAAAAATCATATGCACATTTAAGCTCAATTTTCCTGCAAATTAATCCAGAACACAACACAAGTGTTTTCCCTGAAATTGTTTTCCTTTAAAAAAAAATATAGGCTCATTATCAATTGAACATGCACGCGCTAGGGCTAACTCGCCCATATTAAGTAGATTAGATAAGATACCTCTGAGGGCTGAAATCGCTTTCCATTCAAATTACAATAGAATTCATCGGAACTTAATTGATTGGTAAGCTTAATTAGCACACTGTATCGGTCCTCCATGCCATCGTTCCTGCAAATAATATATGCATGCATATATATAGAGTGGTTTAAAATTGGAAAAGAAAAAGAGCTTATTATCGACGTATTTAACCTGAGAAAGATGAGTTCGGTGAAGTGATCGAGCTGGGAGCCGCAGAAGAGGAGAAAGTCATCGGGGGACACGTAATTAGGGACGGCGACCACAAAGAGGAGGGTGCTGCGGGCCGCAGGATTTGATAGGGGGACAATGGTAGCGGAGGATGATGTTGGGAGGTTGCGGAAGAGGTGGACTATGCCTCTCAGTTCGATTATAGGGTTACGGCTGAGGACGGCGGCGGAGGAATTTGTAGTGGTGGTTGTATAGAATGGTTGTGGTGTGTCAACTGTGTGAATTTTGAGAGTGAACATCGTATGTATGTATGGACTACTAAATCAAAGATGGGATTAAATTGTACACTTTAAATAATTGATAAAAATTGAATTAACCTGAATCTGAATGAGTTGAATCTGAATCTGAATCTGAATCTGAATGAAAAAAATTATTTGATAATTAATATGTCTGAAACATCTAAATGACATAATTTTATTATTTTATCTCTCTGAAAAAATTCAAAGTTGTTGTAAATTTATTTAATATTACTTAATATAATAGTTAATATTTTTTTTAATTGTTTTACTTTATTCAGCTGCTCATTCAGTCATTCAGTCAAAAAAATCTGACTTAGTCATTTAGCTCAATCATCTGACCGATTCAGCCATTCAGACGATTTTTTTCAAAACAAACGCACTTAATGGCTGACCGATTCAGCCATTCAGTTATTCAAATGTATTCAGGGGCTGTTTGATAAAAATTGAATGAATCTGAATCTGAATAAGCTGAATCTGAAACTGAATGAAAAATATTGTTTGATAATTGATACGCCTGAAACATTTGAATAACTGTCTTTTACTATTTTACCCCTCTAAACTATGTTGAATAAGTATATAATTTTATCTGGACGTATTTTAAAAAGTTAAATAAAATATTCATTGTACAACAAATAAAAATAATTAATTCAAACAAATTATCAAACAAAGTATTGAATAATTCAAATAATTTTAATCCAAGTTTCATAGAAAATAAAAAATATAACGAATTAAACAAACATGTCAACATAATAATAAAATTACATTAATTTCAATGTGTCAATTATTTTCACTTAATTTGATATTATTATCATATGTCCATATTATTTTTAATTATATATATATATATATATATATATATATTGAGAGAGAGGGTGTGTTATAGGTGTGTTATGGCTATTTGGGTAAAATTAAGTTATTTAGCCGATTCAGTCAATTTTTTTTTAAAAAATCGCTCAGACCTTTTCAGTCCAATTCAGATTTTTAAAGTCTTAAACAAACACTCTTAATAACTGATTTGCTCAATTTTTTACCCATTCAGACCCATTAAGCTGCTATCAAACAGCTCCTCAGTCCTAAACAAACAACTAATTCTGTTAAAACTCCCTATCCACGAAAATAACAGTTTATTTTTTTGAAGTCCCAAATAAAATAAATATTACAAGTTATCATCTAATAATTAATAATATTAAGAAATATAAAGCATATTTTACTAGGTCTATATATATATATATACGGCCCACATCATAAGCTTACCCTTTATCTAACATACTTTGTTTACTTCTCCTTTAGTGACGGATCGGACGACGATTCGATCCGTCGCTATATATACAACCGTCGTCTATATGTTATCCGTCGCTATATATATATATATATATATATATATATATATATATATATATATATATATATATATATATATACTGAATCGGTCAACCATTAAGTGCGCTTGTTTTAAAAAAAAATCGTCTGAATGGCTGAATCGGTCAGATGATTGAGCTGAATGGCTAAATCAGATTTTTTTGGCTAAATGACTGAATGAGCAGCTGAATAAAGTAATTTTTTTCAAAATTTTTTTAAAAAATATATTAAATAAATTTACAATAATTTTGAATTTTTTCGGAAAGATAAAATAATAAAATTATGTCATTCAGATGTTTCAGACATGTTAATTATCAAACAACTTTTTTCATTCAGATTCAGATTAATTCAATTTTTATCAAACACACTCTTAGTTTCATAAGATTCTCCCTCGCATGTGGTGGACCCCACTTACTATTCATATGAGAAAAATTTTGTAAAATTATCAAATTCATTTGTATAAATATCAATTATATATATATATTTATATATATGTACACACCCAAATTGTACATCTAAAAACACACTCAAATGTAAAATGATAATAAAATATTTTTTTCTCCTCTCTTACAACACTCTCTCTCCTTATTTACTACTACTATTTTATACTTAGTGTGTACACAAATTTATTCTAAAGTATATACAAGGGGATTAAACAATAGTGAACTTCACTATGATTCTATGTTTAGTCAACCCGTTAGCTATTTATCAAAATTTTAAATGGTCATTATTTAAAAAAAATAAAAAATACAAAAAACATTAGCTAAAAGAAATAGCAAAATAAACAAACAAATATAACTATGAACACGTTTACTTAGAATTCAAATTTTACAAAAATAATTTGCACCCTAATATTATTGAAATCAATTATAGGCTTGTTAAACAAATCCGCCATATTTGAATAATCTTTCAAATATTTACCGTCACTAGATTGTTAAATTAGGGTTGACTTACACGTGCTACATGCATCTGGCGGGCGGCAGAATAAAGTATACTCTATAACTCCTACCGTTAGCACGCAACAATTGACTCCCGTCCAAATTTTCCTGTCCAGTCCATTTCTTTAAATCTCCATAATCAAAATTTTATTATATTTTTTAAAGTATCGTATTCCATTGTAAATTTTTTCGTCAAATTATAATCGTGAAATATATTAAAGGGCTATTATATATAATTGACTATATTTTATTTGTGCATAGTATACCAAAATTACGTTATTTTGACAGATTTGTTTAAAAAAAATAATTTTTCTCCTCCCAAATCAAAAATTAAAAATAAATCGGTCAAAACGACGTAATTTTGACCGACTATGCACAAATAAAACATACACAGCTGTATTATTTCTTATATTAATTTATAATATTATACAAAATTATAAGAATAATCCATCATATTACATATTTTTAATTAGAATTATCACTAATATTCATCTAAATAATTGACAATAAAAAATCAATAAATAAATTCATAATATATATTATTTCTCTTTTTCTAAATTGATGGTATAAATAATCATAATTTATATTGATATTAAATGTAAGACCCCAACTTTTATGAATAAAGATTTAATTTTCTTTATATATTATTTCGAAATTGATAAATGTGAAGTTAAGGGTGAAATGTGCAAATATTTTAAAATAAGCAAGTGGCTATAAAATATTCTGGTTGCCGGGGAATATTCGTTTGGTCGTGGAATATTCTTGTTGTCAGGGAATATTCATACGATGGCGCAGCTATTTGTGGGCCCCACAACGGAATAACTGTCGGATATAGAAAGCGGCAGAAATAACCTTTTTATAAATAACGGCGTAGATATTACCGTTAGTACTGTTGAAATATCCGGTGGTTAAAATACAGTGATACGCGGTGTTGCACAGTAGCACACGGTATTGCACAGTATTTCAAATTATTGAGTCTTACGTGAGAAGGAACTTATTCAATTATTGTTACAGTAATTACTGTTCAATAGTTTATATTATTGACTCAATAATTGCTACGTTGATATTTTATATTATTGACTCAATAATTGTTACATTGATATTTTATTGACTCAATAATTGCTACGCTGCTATTTTATATGATTGATTTAATAATGGCTACAGTTGATAGTTTGTATTATTGATTCAATAATTGTCACTGCACAGTATTTCATATTATCAACTCAATAATTCATATTATTTGAATAATATTATTAGATAGCATTATTGACAATGTCTAAGGAAGTTCTGTCTAGGAGGGGTTATTTAATTGCGCGCCAGTAAGGAGAAGTCCTTATCGGAAGACCCCCTCTTTCCTGGGAACGACCTGGTTGTCAATATTGTAGTTCTGTAATATTATTTGTGAATAATTACTTATTGATTTATATGATAAGGAAATATTTATTTTGTGGATATAAAAGAAGGAATTAGCGCTGATGTGTTTTTATCAGTATTTTGGTGTGAAAAATCATCCGTTTATGGATTTCGGATAATTTATGTTTGGAATTTAAAAAAACTTCCTTCTACAAAGTTGTAGAGAGTTAAATTTCCTATAAAAGGACATAGAATTTGTATTTTTCTGACAAATGGGCTATTTATTATGAATTATTGAAGTTTCAGAAAATAAATATTTTTTTAATGGGTGGGCCCCACTTTTGTTGAAAATCTGATTTTTGGGAGCAGCCGGCGGCTGGAGATTTTTTTTAAAAAATAATATTATTTTATTAATTTAGTCTCCTTTGGCATCCTAAGCTTTTCCTATAAATAGGGTGCTTAGGTTAGAATTGAAAATCACACCAGAATTAGAAGTTTTCTCTCTCTATAATATCGAGCGTATTTTTGTGAGTATTTCAATATTTTGAGTATTAGTATTCAGTGCAAGTTTCCTTCGGTATTATATCGGATATTTCAGTCAGAGGTACTATTCTTTTGAGGTAAGGGATGTTATTTTCTTTCGTAAATGATGTTATTCTTTTCAATATCATTATACCGAAATATTGTCATAAATTTTATGTTGAAATTCTTACTTTTTCCGTCGGGATTACTATTCACGTATACGTCACTATTCACGTATACGACACTATTCACGGAAAAATTAAATTTTCTTCTATTTGTCCAGATTGTTTGTCAAGGTTACTATCTTTGGTTGGATCTAAGTTTTGAGCTTTATTCTTCAATTTTGCTCCACAATTGATTATTATAAAGTATTTTTGAATTGGATATACTAAAATACGATTCCTTAGTCTTTGTCATTTATCTTACTGGATTCGTTCTTTAAAATATTTTTCATCATCCTCAGTCCTAAAAGGTGATATAACTGAATATCTTTGGCCTGTAGAGCAAAGATGAATGATTACCTGATGAATATTTTTGGCCGTAGTGCAAAGATGACAGGTGTTGAGATGAACATGACCACTGATGATACAAATGAATATCTTTGGCCTGTAGTGCAAAGATGAATATTTGATTCGAGATGTATATTGATTGATGTTACAGGGATAAAATATTGATGATGGACTTTTAAATCATAGAAGATAATAGACTTCATTCTCTGCTTAACTCTTCTAATGAATTGTTATTTCCGCTGCGAATATTGATCTAAAGTTGGTTGTCCATTATATTTTATCTGATTTGTTGAAGACTAACGATAATTTATTTTTCATTATCTTAGTCATAATATTCTTTACTGAGCTAGTTGAGCTCACCCTTTTCATCTGTTGTCCTCTTCAGAAAATGAGAATGTCGCAGGGACTAGTCGGGAGACAGAGTGATGGTCCGAGTTAGAGCAGTAGTAGTCCTCACTATTTTTGATAAATAGTGTGATAATAATTGTAATGAGGACTTAGTTTGAATATTAATATTTTCTACATATTTGTATTGACACTCACAGTTGTGTGGTCGTATTTTGCACGACCGTATGATATAAAGTTTGTATATGAATTCTGTACCATATATTTGGCGACTCAGAATGGGTTGGGTTGACTGGACCTATTCTGGGGGCGTCACAGTTGGTATCAGAGCCATAAGTAAAGAGCCCCGAGCCTCTATCTGGTGACTTCCTGTGTATGGGGGATGCACCGAAGCCAGACTCTCCGTAGGGGACGCCGTTCTGCGGTGGCAAACTGAAAGGTGTCATTGTGAGGTGCTATCCAATGTGGGGATACGAGTCACAGTTGGTATCAGAGCTTAGGGATATGATCTCTGGCGGAGATCGGGGAATAGAACTAGGAGGGGAGAGACGAGTAAATCCTTCACTAGTATATCCTACCTAAGCTTATGTGGTATTTAATTGGTCAGTCGGAGCATAGGGTTAATATGTGGTATGTTAATTTATTTAATTAACCCTTGTTTTATGGCAGTATTTGAGAATGGCAGCTGAGAATGTTAACAACGAAGTGAATGAGACCGTGGAGACACCTTTAATCACTAACCAAGAGAACGTGCAACAAGAAGGCAATGTTCATTCTGAAAACAACGCTGGTCAGACGATAAACGATGAGATGTTTAGAAGTTTTTTGCAGTTTATGCAAAACCAGACGAGAGAGACTCGTGTGCAACATACAGGTGGAGATAATAACAACACGCGAATTGTCACTGCCAAGCAGTTCAAAGAATTGGGACCACCAGAGTTTCTGGGAAAGTCGGATCCGATCAAGGCAGAGACGTGGATTAAATAAATTACCAAGTTATTTGATGTCTTGGGATGTACGGAGGAACAGAAGGTTCCATTCGCCACGTTTATGTTCCGTGGAGAGGCAGATTACTGGTGGAAATCTGTGAAGCGTACCCAGCCTGCCGCACTCAAGATGTTTTGGGAAGCGTTCCAGAAACTATTCAATGACAAGTACTTTCCTGAAAGTATTCGTCATATGAAAGAGGTAGAGTTTATCAGATTCGAACAAAATAACAAGACGGTATCCCAATACGAGGCTAAGTTCGCGGAGCTGTCCAGGTTTGCACCTCATTTGGTGGAGAATGAGGAACGTATGACGCGGATGTTTCTAAGAGGTTTGAAACCCGAAATACGTCAATACCTCATTTCTCATAAATTTTCTTTATATTCGGATGTAGTAAACAGGGCCCAGTTATTAGAACGAGATAATGATTATGTTCAACCGAGGGACCACAACCAAGGTCGTACCGATGGCAGCGGTCAACGGAGCAATGACAACCAGCGAAGAGGAAAGTATGACAGAAACGGTAACCACTCCGGTGGTAATCGTGGCCATGATAGTATAAGAAGCGAATCGGGGGGAGATTTCAAGAAGAGAAGGTACAACAATGAGAACGTGAAGACGTCAACATCAGCACCAGCATCAACTGTTTCTAGGGGAGGAGAACGACCACCGGTCGTATACTATAAGTGCGGGAAAGAGGGACACATCAGCCCAAACTGCCCACAACAGTTCAAAGCATGTTATAACTGTGAAAAAGAAGGACATATAGCTCGAGATTGTCCTATTGCGAAACCAAATCCAGCGGGAGTGGTGATTTCAAAGGCGGTTTCGGACAAGTCAAGTCGGTGATTCCTGGAAGAGCGTTTGTCGTGACAGCCCAAAACGCGAGGAACCCACACGAGGTGATTACGGGTAAGCTAATTATAAACTCTTGCGAAGTTTACACCTTGTTAGATACCGGTGCTACCCATTCCTTTATTTCACCTGCTTGTGCTCAACGTTTGAACTTGACTTCTGATAAATTAAACTTTGACTTATCTGTTGAACTTCCGTTAGGAGAAACCTTCGTTACATCTACAGTTTACAAATCTTGCTTGATTCAGATTGGTACTCTTACCTTACCTGTTGATCTTGAAAATACTTGCATTTGACGTGATTTTAGGAATTGACTGGTTAACCACTTACCATACCAAAATTGATTATTTTCGTAAGGTTCTTAGTTTTCATATTCCTAATCAACCTGTTGTGCGAATCCAAATCACCAAACTACTAAAATCAGTCAATATCATTTCAAATCATAAAGCTATCCGTTTATTGAAAAACAGATGTCAAGCTTTCTTAGGTCATGTCACTGATCTAAACCAGAATACATCAGATTTGAATGATATTTCCGTTGTTAATGAGTTTCCTGATGTATTTTCCGAAGAACTTCCCGGTCTACCCCCAGAATGTGAAGTTGAATTCTTTATTGACCTTGAGCCCGGTACAAAGTCCATTTCTAAAACCCCATATTGAATGGCTCCTATTGAACTTCAGGAGTTAAAGGTTCAATTACAAGAGTTGTTAGACATCGGTTTTATTCGTCCTAGTACGTCTCCTTAGGGTGCTCCTGTTTTATTCTTTTGGAGTGAGGAATGCGAGAAGAGCTTCCAAGAGCTCAAGAGAAGACTTATCTTGGCACCTGTTCTAACAATACCATCTGGTTCGGATGAATTTGTTATCTACAGCGATGCTTCGGGCAAAGGGTTAGGATGTGTTCTCATGCAACATGGGAAAGTCATAGCCTATGCCTCGCGACAACTAAAAGAATATGAGAGGAATTATCCTACTCATGATCTAGAGTTGGCAGCTGTCGTTTTCGCGTTGAAGATCTGGAGAAATTATCTGTACAGGGAGAAAGTGGAGATTTATACGGATCATAAGAGCCTTAAATATTTTTTCACTCAGAAGGAACTCAACATGCGGCAACGACGTTGGCTTGAGTTGTTGAAAGATTACGATCATACCATCCAATACCATCCTGGAAAAGCGAACGTGGTAGCTGACGCGTTGAGTAGAAGATCATATGTGGGAACGAGTGCGATGATGTCAAGTATACGCGTAGAACCAGCTTTGATTGATAAAGTTAAAGCTGCTCAAGCTACAGATGCGGAGCTGATGAAGATGAAGAAGAAGGTGCAAGAAGGTGCCATTCCAGAAGCAAGAATCGATGAAGAGGGAATACTTCGAGTCAACTCCAGACTGTGTGTTCCTAACGATTCTGACTTGAAGCATAGAATCATGATGGAGGCACACAACATACCGTTTGCTATCCATCCTGGGAGTACCAAAATATATTGTGATCTTCGACATACATTTTGGTGGAGCAATATGAAAAGAGAGATCGCGGAGTTTATTTCAACCATACAACGCTTCGACATACTGGAGAGCGACACTTTCTCCCATACAACGCTTCGAATGGAGCTACGCCTATACTTGCCTGATAACTGTTGTTGTAGGAGAATTCCCTACAACAACAGTACATTTTAGTACTCCCAGGATGGATGTCGAAGATCACGATACCTATTGCTCCACCAAAATGTATGTCGAAGATCACGATACATTTTAGTACTCCCAGGATGGATTGCAAACGGTGTGTTGTGTGCCTCCATCATGATTCTATACTTCAAGTCAGAATCGTTAGGAACACAAAGTCTGGAGTTGACTCGAAGTATTCCATTTTCATCGATTCTCGCTTCTGGAATTGCACCTTCTTGCACCTTCTTCTTCATCTTCATCAGCTCCGCATCCGTAGCTTGAGCAGCTTTAACTTTATCAATCAAAGCTGGTTCTACGCGTATACTTGACATCATCGCACTCGTTCCCACATATGATCTTCTACTCAACGCGTCAGCTACCACGTTCGCTTTTCCAGGATGGTATTGGATCGTATGATCGTAATCTTTCAACAGCTCAAGCCAACGTCGTTGCCGCATGTTGAGTTCCTTCTGAGTGAAGAAATATTTAAGGCTCTTATGATCCGTATAAATCTCCACTTTCTCCCTGTACAGATAATTTCTCCAGATCTTCAACGCGAAAACGACTGCTGCCAACTCTAGATCATGAGTAGGATAATTCCTCTCATATTCTTTGAGTTGTCGCGAGGCATAGGCTATGACTTTCCCGTGTTGCATGAGAACACATCCTAACCCTTTGCCCGAAGCATCGCTGTAAATAACAAATTCATCTGAACCAGATGGTATTGTCAGAACAGGTGCCGAAATAAGTCTCCTCTTGAGCTCTTGGAAGCTCTTCTCGCATTCCTCTCTCCAAACGAATTTCGTATCTTTCCGAGTCAACTGAGTTAATGGAGTAGCGATTCGAGAAAATCCCTCTACGAACCTCCGATAATAACCAGCTAAGCCCAGAAAGCTTCGTACTTCAGTCACCGACTTAGGTTGCTCCCAGCTTTGTATTGCTTCAATCTTCGCCGGGTCCACAGATACTCCACGTTTCGATACCACGTGCCCAAGGAATGCTACTTCCTCAAGCCAAAACTCGCATTTCTTCAGCTTAGCATATAGCTTGTTCTCACGAAGCTTTTGAAGTACTAACTTCAAATGGTGTTCATGATCTTCACGGCTTTTAGAATAAATGAGAATGTCATCAATAAAGACAACAACGAATTGATCTAAATACTCCTTAAATACACGGTTCATCATATCCATGAAAGCAGCAGGAGCATTAGTCAATCCAAAAGACATGACTAAGAACTCATAATGCCCGTACCGTGTTCTAAAAGCAGTCTTTGGAATATCCTCAGTTTTAATCTTCAACTGATGATATCCAGAACGAAGATCGATCTTTGAAAAGAATTGCGCTCCTTGCAACTGGTCGAACAGGTCATCAATACGAGGTAACGGATACCTATTCTTGATGGTGACATGGTTCAACTCCCGATAGTCAATGCAAAGTCGCATACTCCCGTCTTTATTCTTTACGAATAAAACAGGAGCACCCCAAGGAGACGTACTAGGACGAATAAAACCGATGTCTAACAACTCTTGTAATTGGATCTTTAACTCCTGAAGTTCAATAGGAGCCATTCGATATGGGGTTTTAGAAATGGGCTTTGTACCGGGCTCAAGGTCAATAAAGAATTCAACTTCACGTTCTGGGGGTAGACCGGAAAGTTCTTCGGAAAATACATCAGGAAACTCATTAACAACGGAAATATCATTCAAATCTGATGTATTCTGGTTTAGATCAGTGACATGAGCTAAGAAAGCTTGACATCCGTTTTTCAATAAACGAATAGCCTTGGGATTTGAAATGATATTGACTGATTTTAGTGGTTTGGTGGTTTGAATTCGCACAACATGTTGATTAGGAATATGAAAACTAACAACCTTACGAAAACAATCAATTTTGGCATGGTAAGTGGTTAACCAGTCAATTCCTAAAATCACGTCAAATGCAAGTATTTTCAAAGATATAAGATCAACAGGTAAGGTAAGGGTATCAATCTGAATCAAGCAAGATTTGTAAACTGTAGATGTAACGAAGGTTTCTCCTAACGGAGTTTCAACAGATAAGTCAAAGTCTAATTTATCAGAAGTCAAGTTCAAACGTTGAGCACAAGCAGGTGAAATAAAGAAATGGGTAGCACCGGTATCTAACAAGGTGTAAACTTCGCAAGAGTTTATGATCAGCTTACCCGTAATCACCTCGTGTGGATTCCTCGCGTTTTGGGCTGTCACGACAAACGCTCTTCCAGGAATCACCGACTTTGACTTGTCTGCAACCGCCTTTGGAATCACCACCCCCGCTGAATTTGGTTTCGCAACAGGACAATCTCGAGCTATATGTCCTTCTTTTCCACAGTTATAGCATCCTTTGAACTGTTGTGGGCAGTTTGGGCTGATATGTCCTTCTTTCCCGCATTTATAGCATACGACCGGTGGTCGTTCTCCTCCCCTCGAAACAGTTGATGCTGGTGCTGATGTTGACCTCTTCGCGTTCTCATTGTTATACCTTCTCTTTTTGAAATCTCCTCCCGATTCGCTTCTTCTACTATCATGGCCACGATAACCACCGGAGTGGTTACCGCTTCTGTCATACTTTCCTCCTCGCTGGTTGTCATTGCTCCGATGACTGCTGCCACCGGTACGACCTTGGTTGTGGTCCCTCGGTTGAACATAATCATTATCTCGTTCTAATAACTGGGCCCTGTTTACTACATCCGAATATAAAGAAAATTTATGAGAAATGAGGCATTGACGTATTTCGGGTTTCAAACCTCTTAGAAACATCCGCGTCATACGTTCCTCATTCTCCACCAAATGAGGTGCAAACCTGGACAGCTCCGCGAACTTAGCCTCGTACTGGGACACCGTCATGTTATTTTGTTCGAGTCTGATAAACTCTACCTCTTTCATATGACGAATACTTTCAGGAAAGTACTTGTCATTGAACAGTTTCTGGAACGCTTCCCAAGACATCTTAAGTGCGGTAGGCTGGGTACGTTTCACAGATTCCCACCAGTAATCTGCCTCTCTACGGAACATAAACGTGGCGAATGGAACCTTCTGTTCCTCCGTGCATCCCAAGACATCAAATATCTTGGTAATTTGTTTAATCCACGTCTCCGCCTTGATCGGATCTGGCTTTCCCAGAAACTCTGGTGGTCCCAATTCTTTGAACTGCTTAGCAGTGACAATTCGCGAGTTGCCACCTATATGTTGCACACGAGTCTCCCTCGTCTGGTTTTGCATAAACTGCAAAAAATTTCTAAACATCTCATCGTTTATCGTCTGACCAGCGTTATTTTCAGGATGAACATTGCCTTCTTGTTGCACGTTCTCCTGGTTAACGATTAAAGGTGTCTCTACGGTCTCATTCACTTCGTTGTTAACATTCTCAGCTGCCATTCTCAAATACTGCCATAAAACAAGGGTTAATTAAACAAATCAACATATCACATATTAACCCTATGCTCCGACTGACCAATTAAATACCACATAAGCTTAGGTAGGACACACTAACGAAGGATTTACTCGTCTCTCCCCTCCTAGTTCTATTCCCCGATCTCCGCCAGAGATCATATCCCTAAGCTCTGATACCAACTGTGACTCTTGTCCCAACCTTGGACAGCACCTCACAATGATACCTATCAGTTTGCCACCGCAGAACGGCGTCCCCTACGGAGAGTCTGGCTTCGGTGCATCCCCCATACACAGGAAGTCACCAGATAGAGGCTCGGGGCTCTTTACTTATGGCTCTGATACCAACTGTGACGCCCCCAGAATAGGTCCATTCAACCCAACCCATTCTGAGTCGCCAAATACATGGTACAGAATTCAAATACAAACTTTATATCATACGGTCGTGCAAAATACGACCACACAACTGTGAATCTCAATACAAATATGTAAAAAATATTAAGATTCAAACTAAGTCCTCATTACAATTATTATCACACTATTTATCAGAAATAGTGAGGACTACTACTGCTCTAACTCGGACCATCACTCTGTCCCCCGACTAGTTCCCGCAACATTCTCATTTCCTGAAGAGGACAACAGATGAAAAGGGTGAGCTCAACTAGCTCAGTAAAGAATATTATGACTAAGATAATGGAAAATAAATTATCGTTAGTCTTCAATAAATCAGATAAAATATAATGGACAACCAATCTTAGATCAATATTCGCAGCGGAAATAACAATTCATTAGAAGAGTTAAGTAGAGAATCAAGTCTACTATCTTCTATGATTTAAAAGTCCATCATCAATATTTTATCCCTGTAACATCAATCAATATACATCTCGAATCAAATATTCATCTTTGCACTACAGGCCAAAGATATTCATTTGTATCATCAGTGATCATATTCATCTCAACACCTGTCATCTTTGCACTACAGGCCAAAGATATTCATCAGGTAATCATTCATCTTTGCTCTACAGGCCAAAGATATTCATCAAGTAATCATTCATCTTTGCTCTACAGGCCAAAGACATTCAGTTACATCACCTTTTAGAACTGAGAATGATGAAAAACATTTTTAAAAAAACGAATCCAGTGAGATAAAAGACAAAGACTAAGGATTCGTATTTTAGTATATCCAATTCAAAAATACCTCGTAATAATCAATTATGGAGCAAAATTCAAGAATAGAGCTCAAAACTTAGATACAATCAAAGATAGTAACCTTAACAAGCAATTTGGACAAATAGAAGAAAATTTAATTTTTTCGTGAATAGTGCCGTATACGTGAATAGTAACCCCGACGAAAAAAGTAAGAATTTCAACATAAAATCCATGACAATATTTCTGTATAATGATATTGAAAAGAATAATATCATTTACGAAAGAAAATAACATCCCTTACCTCAAAAAGATAGTACCTCTGACTGGAATATCGGATATAATACCGAAGGAAACTTGCACTGAATACAAATACTCAAAGTATAGAAATACTCACAAAAATACGCTCGATATTATAGAGAGAGAAAACTTGTGATTCTGGTGTGATTTTCAATTCTAACCTAAGCACCCTATTTATAGGAAAAGCTTAGGATGCCAAAGGAGACTAAATGAATAATATATTTTTTTCAAAATTTCCGCCGCCTGGCGGCTAAAAAATTTTCCACCAAAAGTGGGGCCCGCCCATAAAAAATATATATATTTTCCGAAACTTCAATAATTCATAACAAATAGCCCCTTAGTCAGAAAAATACAAATTCTATGTCCTTTCATAAGAAATTTAATTCTCTACAACTTTGCAGAAGAAAGTTTTTCCAAATTCCAAACATAAATTATCCGAAATCCATAAACAGATGATTTCTCACACCAAAATATTGATAAAAACTCACCAGCGCCAATTCCTTCTTTAATATCCACAAAATAAATATTTCCTTATCATATAAATCAATAATTAATTATTCACAAATAATATTATAGAACTACAATATTAACAACCAGGTCGTTCCCAGGACAGAGGGGGCCTTCCGATAAGGACTTCTCCTTACTGGCGCGCAATTAAATAACCCCTCCTAGACAGAACTTCCTTAGACATTGTCAATAATGCTATCTAATAATATTATTCAAATAATATGAATTATTGAGTTGATAACGTGAAATACTGCGCAACGATAATTATTGAATCAATACTACAAAATATAAACTGTAGTCATTATTGAATCAATCATATAAAAATAGCAACGTAGCAATTATTGAGTCAATAAAATATCAATGCAGCAATTATTGAGTCAATAATATAAAATATTGAACAGTAATTACTGTAACAATAATTGAGTAATGGCTTCTCACGTAAGACTCAATAATTCGAAATACTGTGCAATACCGTGTGCTACTATGCAACACCGTGTATCACTGTATTTTAACCACCGGGTATTTCAACAGTACTAACGGTAACAACCACGCCGTTATTTTGTAAAAAGTTATTTCTGTCGCTTTCTATATCCGACAGTTATTCCGTTGTGGGAGCCCACAAATAGCTGCGCCGTCGTACGAATATTCCCCGACAACAAGAATATTCCACGACCAAACGAATATTCTCCGACAACAAGAATATTTTATAACCACTTGCTCATTTTAAAAATGTTTGCACATTTCACCCATAACTTTCATATTTATCAAAACAACACATTACTGTTTTGAAATAATATATAAAGAAAACTAAATCTTTATTCATAAAAGTTGGGGTCTTACAGTTTCTCCACCTGTTGAAGTAGTATTTATTACTTGGAGTAATAGGATCTCGAGTCCTAGAAAAGAACTTGAGATTGAACGTAGCAACATACCCGGGATATATGTTGTGAACTTGACAAATCTCTGTGCATTATGTGATTGAATTTTTATTATCTTACATATTAATTATATTCTGCAAATTAATTAATTAAAAATTCAAAAAGACTTAAGATAAAATTTTAAACCGTAATAATCTATTCAACCTTCTTTTAGATTATTATTGAACTTTTAAATTCGACTACAATAAAATATATGAAAACTTCGACTACAACAAAATATATGAGAAATTCGACTAAAAAATTCGATTACAACAAAATATATAAAAGACAAAATCTTCAAGCAAATATTCAAAATACTATATATATAACTTAAACCACATCCACATCCACATAAAATTAATTACATATGTATAGATATATATATAATCATTTTTTTTTCCTTTTTTTCCTTTTTTTCTGTAATTTTCCTTGACTTATTTTCATGGACCCTTTTTCTTTTAACAGAATATATATGAGACTATAATTATGAACCAACCACCATAACCTTCACAACTTGCCAATTACATCTCTCATTTCCTCTGCTGCTCTGCATTGACCACCGGATTTATCATCATTCAGGTTCGTCCTCTCAGCTTTCTCTTTATATCTAGTATTCATCTAGACATATATACAGATGCAAAGCTTATCTATTCGCCATTAATTGCGAATTCTCTCTGTAAACTCTACGCTAAATTCCTCGAAATTCGCAACCCTAAACCCTTATCCGATCCCAATTCCCAAACCCAGATTCTCAATTTCCCAACCCTTATTGAAAATTTAAAATTTTACAGCTCCGGTTTGGTAGTTTAGCTGTAATTTAGCCCTTGGGTTCGTTCTGCTTCTCTGATGGATCTCCAATTGGTAAATAAGGGTTTACACTTATCCCGTAGGAAGAAGAAGTGGTTGATTTTGCTGGCTGCTTTTGGTGTTTCAGGTTATGGGGTGTATAAAATTTATCACTGGCCCTCTGTGACTAGGAAGAGGAAGAGATTTGTGAGGCTTATAGGTGCCCTGGTTTCGATAATCGAAATGATTTCTGATTCGGCTGAGACAATTGGGGTAGTTTCTAGGGATTTGAAGGATTTTTTGCAGTCGGATTCGGACCAAATTCCTAATAGTTTGAAGCAGTTATTGAAAATTGCTAGGTCTGATGAGTTTTCGAAGTCATTGATCAGGGTTTCAGAGGCTGTGACTTTGGGGGTTTTGCGGGGTTGTAGGTTAGAGACTGGAAATGAGATTGATGAAGGGGGAAATTTGGGTTTTGCTGATAGGGTTATGGATAAATTGACATCGAAAGCCGGGACGGGGTTTGTGTCTGTTGTTGTTGGTAGTTTTGCTAAGAACTTGGTTTTGGCTTTTCGGTCAAGTAGTCAATTAAATGAAGGTTTGATTGGGAGTCATTTTTCTGGTATGGCTTATGTTGGATCAAATTCGTCAAATTTGCCTAAATGGGTGGATTTATTGTGCAATGACAAGTGCAAGGTAGTCATGGCTGATTGCATTCAGACATTTGTGAGCACTGCAGTTGCTGTTTATCTTGATAAAACTATGAGTGTTAATATCTATGATGAAATGTTTTCTGGGTTAACTAATCCCAAGTATCAAACCCAAATGAGAGATGTTTTGGTGTCACTTTGTAGTTGTGCGGTGGAAACACTCGTAAAAACGTCTCACCAAGTGTTGACGAGTTCAAATTCTGTTTCAGGACCAAATTCTAACTCTTCTTATGGCATTGTTGATCATACCGGTGCTCCAAGCACAACCGGAGACAAGCTTTTTGGACAAGATGCGTATTCAAGAAATTTGAAGGAGAACGAGACATATTTTGATATTCAGAATAATGGGTGGGTAAATAATGTTTCGTCTACACTGGCAGTCCCAAGCAATAGAAGGTTTGTGCTTGATATGACTGGGAGGGTGACTTTTGAAACAATTAGATCCCTTGTGGTGTTCATTTTACAAAAGCTCATGGATGGCTTGAAAAGAAGTCTGAATGTTTTTCATGAGGAAGTTGTGGGCAGGGGACTGGAAGTTATCCAGTATGTCGGTGCTAAATCATCTGTTATCGTTACCATATGTCTTGCCTTGTATTTACATGTCCTAGGTGGTACTAGGGCTTTCTTGCTTGCTTAAATGATCGATTTATTTCCCTTTGAAACTGTTCATGTATTGGTTGGAAAGGAAATCTCATTGACACGACTTCTTCAAGTACGTTTTACTTGTATGTCTTTGTCTTCATGTGAATGGAATATTGTGATTATTACTTCCATGTTTGTTTAGAATAATAACTTAATAGCCTATTTTCCTCCGCTTTGCAAAATCCCTTCCTTTTGTTTCATTAATTGTCATTCAATTGTTTATGGGTACATACATATACATTGAAAATGGCAAACTTTCTTCCTTCTATCTGGTTTTCTATGGCTTCCCGAATTTATAAAGCAACATTTGAGACCTTCAAATACAATTGGACCATTCTAACATGTGATTATATCAATTGAGCATGAAATCTCTCAACGAGATTCATAAGATGTCTTAGTTATTTAGTTTGTGGGCGCTTCTAAGAAATATTATCAAGAAATTGACAGATGTTAAAGAGGAGTGAGAAGCCAATGAATATCCTAGTTCTGTCATGACCGATGTTACCTGGATCGTAGTTCGATACGATACGTGGAACAAAAATGAGAATGGAAAACGCCACTTTGCGTGGTTCAGAGTATGGTAGAGGTAGGTTTCTTCAAATTGCTTAGTTGGTACTCCCTCCGTTCTTTAATATAAGTCTTTTTAGAGTTGTGCACAAGGATTAAGGAAATGATTGTAAAGTATTAAATATAATATCAATTGTCTATATTGCCCTTGTATTGGAAAAAGAGAGTGTTATTTATTGGACAGTAATAGTGAGAGAACTAAAGTTATATTTAATACTTTGGGTAATATTAGAAATTAAGCAATTAATGCTTACTTGAAATTCTCAAACGACTTATATTAACGAACAAATTTTTTTCTTTCTAAAACGACTTATATTAAGAAACGAAAGGAGTATAAAATACATTTCCAGAACTTGATATGCTAATAGTTTTGTTAAATGATATAACTAAAATTAGTTGAGATATAGCGAAAACTGGTTGAATGGTTTCTAGGTGTATATCACAACATGTGCATTTCAAGGAGGCTACACATAGTGGCCGATCCAGGGAATCGGGCTTAGTGAACATAACTTGTGAGTATTTATAAACTCAAATCCCTAATATTAGTCGGAGAATAATATAAATGCTAAACAACTAAAATAATTTTACTAAATATTAAAATCCTAATCACTACTAAATGTACTAAATCCTCACTAATAAATAAATAGATAATTAATTACATTAAACATCCATAAAATTTTCATAAAATAAATAGAATTTTCTTCTTGTCTTTGGACCTGTTGTCCTTATCACCATCTAAGATATATGCAGTGTAAGGTATTTGTATAATAAATTAATAATTTCTACTTGACATGACTTAAGTGGTTAACTGTCTAGAGTTTATTGAGGTCTAGCATAGCTATGGTAGGCTATGAACATCATTTAGCGATTTTAGGTTTTGAAGATTGATATTCATCCTAGAAGATTGTAGTGACTTGTAGTTTTTATATTGAACCCATCCTATAATATAGTCACCTTAGCTCTGGGAGCATGACGATCAACTGCTTTTGTTACATGTATGATATTGTGATTATGTTTAGTGCCCTGTATTGTGTGATGCCTATTATTTCTAGATCCAGAAAGGTTACTTGCACCTAGCCATTCAGGGCTAATAGTTCTTAAAAAGCTTGCTGGTACCAGGAGGTTGAAGGTGAACAATATTCATTTAGGCTGTATGCTGATGGTTCTTAAAAACTTGCTTGTATCAGGAGGTTGAAGGAAATAAGATTTCTTTAGGCTGTACAAGTTCACTGATATAACAGTTTAAGCTGAAGTGGCTCATATTAATGAATCAGATACAAGTTTGAAAATAAAGATTTTTTCAAGGCATGTTTTTAGGGAATTGATATTTTCACAAGGCATCATTCACATGAATGTGGGTCCCGTTTACTATTCGTGTGAGGGGAGCCTTGTGGAAATATCAATTTCTTTTTTTTTAAACTTACTCCGTTTCTTATCGTGCTGATTTTTTGCTTTTGAGGTCAAATAGAGGGAACAAGATACATAATGTTGAAATGGTGTTTTTTGAAGGCCTAATGGTTAATATATTAGTCTTTTTCACTGCTACTGTATGTTTTGGTACCATATCAGTAAAGTAAATATGGGTCCTCTTAACATGTGTCCTTAGGACACATGTTAAGCACAAAGTCCAATGGATGGATATTGAATTCAAGAGATGGGGTTCACTGAAATATAATTAAAATAATATTTCAGTGTGATCATATACATTAAAAAATTATATTTCAATGGGCTCCATCTCTTGAATTCAGTGTCTATCTATTAGACTTCGTGCTTAGCATGTGCCCTTAGGGCACATTTTAAGAAAACCCTAAATTATACTGTTGAAAATTTAGCAGGATACTACGATGATAACAACTTTCATATTGGGAATACAGGTATATACAGGTATTCATGTGGGAGAGATTATGTTTTAACGTAGAAATATCAGTTCCCTAATCAAAATTGTACTATTTGACACTTGTGTTTTCCTTTTCTGCAGCAAACAAGCAGAGAGTTGCTGAAAGAAATTGTTCATAATTGGATGTGGATGATGGTTGAAGCAATTTCATTGCTGGCAAAGTAAAACACTTCTGCTATCACTTTTTCTTCTCTCCAATTCTATCTTTAATCAATCTTTTTTTCTTTATAAAATTAATATCATCCCACTTACACTTGTGTAGATAGACTAGTTCCCACTTCTCCTCGAAGTGGATCCTATCCATCACCTCCAACTCTAGCTGAGTTTGGAGTGCCTCTTTTTCAGTCTTCTCACTTAGTTCTCTCTGCTCTACCTATTCCAGTTTTCCTGCCAGATCCACATTCCTAGCTACCGATCTGTGAAACAAGGTCCCCATCTGGATCTCTGCCTCCCTGCGGCAAGTAATCTCCACATTTAGCTCCTGCATCGCTAGCTTCCTTTGGTGGTTCTCATCCCTCAGCTTCTGGACTCGGACTCCCTCTTTTGAGCTTCAGCCTCCAGACTCTAGAATACGCTCCTCGTATTCTCCCAGCATCTGCTCCTCGAGATTAGGCTCGTAAGAGTACTCCATGGGCTCGCCCTCTGTAGGCTCCTCCTCCATGGGCTCCTCCTCTGGGTTAAACTCTACCTCGATCTCGTCCTCGTCGTCAGACTCGGACGGTGCAACTGCCTGCACAGGCACAGCCTCTAGAGGTGGCTCATATACAACATGTATATCTTTGGGCTCCTCCTCTGCCACTCTACTAGGTACTCCAATGTCTGCCATCCTACAATCACAAATACAAGACAAACAAACAACAACTCCATTAGAATGTTAAATAAAACATAAGTTTATTGTATAGAATGAAGTTACATTTCATAACACACTAAGTCTCTCTAGGAAAACTCTACATGAGTTCTATCTCCTTCTAAGTTCTCTTAAGTTATAATCTAAGGACTCTCGCTTCTAAGGTTTATAACTACAGCTTTGATACCAACTTGTGACGCCCCCAAATCCGGACCGCCACATCGTCTCGAATTCGGTTCGTCACGTTCTAAATACTAACATAATAAAATGACTAAATGTCATATCGCACAGCGGAATAACACAAATACTATACGAATTGATTACATTTATTTTATATAACCTTTCATGTCCCAAGGTTTCGCAACTTAAACATCGATTACATCTTAAACATAGCTTAAGGATACGTAATCATAACTAATACATAATAGAATATATTCTTATTACAACATCATAAAGTTTTACATAATATAAAGCTACTCCGTAGCCTTGCCCTTGCCCTTGTCGGTGCTCGATGGTCCACCCTGTTCTGCCTTAACTGAAATGTTTTAACGAAAAAGCAAGAATGAGCAATAAGTTTACTCAGCAAGTAATATAACAATAAGGGGATCAATATAGTTTTTAGTTTCTCAAGGGTACAACAATAAGGATAGTTCAAATATAATATGAAGTATCAATAGTCTTCAACATCAGTCACTAAGGGCAGAAAGATATCAATAAGGTTCAAGGTTTAACCTTATCACAGTTCAAGAGAAAAGAATAATGAGCAGTCACTAAGGACTATGAACTTCTACTAGAATTAACAGAAATATACTGATAATCCAATAAAACAAGTACAACAGGTGATCAGCCTAAAGTACCCTATATTATGCATAACATTTAATCGTACTCAAGTGCGCACGTCGTTCTCCCGATAATATATAGTTTCCCCTTCAAGAGGGTTGTTAATCTCAGTCAATATAAGATTCTGCACCAATCAATTGGTTTGGATTGCTTTCAAATTATGATTTATGTCTAGCCGAATCAAATGGCGTAGATCGCTCTTTCAAGGTATGTAAGAACAGTTATAAGTTCAATACTTACGATTAAAGTTTGAAGAATATAGATCGACTTTATTTTAAGCTATGAAGTATTAATTCAAGATATGAATCATACTATTTATGGTTTACCCGTACGATAAATAAAAGTACACGTTTATATAGTGCTCAATAGAGAGTAGGGTTCGAGAACTTGCCTTAAGCGTAGATTACCACTTATAGCTTATCAACACTTCGAATTCCTATCGTAATATAGTTACGTATATATGATATCTATTAGTCACATAGTTTAACAACATACAATATCTCGTATATACAATCAACACATAAGTTAGGTCTTAACCTTGCTACACAGTTATACCACATATAGCATCGTATTAAATCATAACACTTAACCGGTTATGTCATTATTATCTATGGAGTTCAGTTTATAAGTTAAACATCATCGTTATATTATCAACACATATAAATATATATCAGTAGTGATCAGACTCTGATTAGCAGCTTAGGGTATCATTATAGGCTAACTGTTAAATCAGAATTAAGTAGAATACTTCAGACCTGAAAGTAGTCTGGCGCAGCTGCGCCCTGGTTAAGTATAGGGACGGCGCAACTGCGTTGTCCCATGGCCACACAAAGGTTGAACTTTTGCATTGCTGTTTCTGTTCTAAATCTTTAACATACTAAGACATTAACCCTTATCATGCATACATGATAGAGGACATTACCTATATGTATGATCATTCTAAGTTCATTTTACACATCATGGTCTTAGTTTGGACTTTCTAAGGAAATAGGCCAATTGAGGTCATACATCACAAGGACTACTATGCTCATCATGTACACACATAAAATAGTTATGAAATCAGTTTAGTATGCATGCTCACTAAGACCTTCATCATATACGCATAGCTAGCATCATTCATTGTTTTAAAATATGTCTAAATCATGCTTGGTTAACTTTCATAGTGTTTGACAAAGTGTGTGCACATATAGGCTATCTAAGTGATGTTAAAAGCACTATCATAAAATGTCATAACATAGATACACCACGTTCATGTTGCTTAATTTGCAAAAGTCCGTGTTTCGCTTTTGAAATCATTACGACTTAAACCATGTAAGCTAGTGTTAAGCTCAACACCTTAGACTCATATTTCATATTTAGTTAAGTCATGTTTACATGCTCACAAGTCAGAACATCCCCTATGTGGTATTCATGGATATTAGTTTCAAATATGTTAAATTTTCCTTGAGAAATCATTTAACTTAAAGCCAAGCAAATTGGACAAGAACAAAGGGATCATATATCACAACTCATGCTAGTTTATGTTCATAAATCAGTCATATATGTATATTATCATGCTCATATGGTCAGAACGCGAATATCTCAAGTTCATGTCAAGGTCCATTTTCAAATTATAAGTTTTCCATCAATACTGTATACTAACATAGCCACGAATATGCATGTTATATCAAAGAACATATATACACGTGTTAGACATGTCCTTCATGCATTGTTAAAGTAATACCAACAAGTTATCACTTAGCAGATTGTAACAGAAATTGAAAATCAAGATCAGTGCCTGGCGTAGCTACGCTGTGCTAAGCCTTGGGAGCGGCGCAGCTGCGCCATTTTGAACTACAGGGGGAGCGCAGCTGCGCCATACCCTATGCAGCTCAAACTGGCTTATGCTACGGCAGTTTACAAACCCAAACACAAAATTTCTTTACGAAATCTATTCCAACTAAGCTACATTGCATTACTAACATGTTTACTAACTTATATAACACTTAACAAGCATTTCTCAATCCAAACAACAAGAGTTCATGCATAATCAAGAGTTTAGAATTTTCAAGAAATGAAGAACAAGGAGAGTTATACCTCTGCTAATTGGTTTGCTAAGCTTGCTGCAAATTGAACTTCTTGTAATTCTTAGACTTCTCACTAATAGGCTATACTCTCTCTCAATTCTCACTTACCAGAAATCTCAGCAATTGAAAACAAGAATGAGGGAGCCTTATTTATAGAGACTCTATTATACAGACAATGGCTTTCTACACCATTTCAATCCAACGGGAAAAGAAATAATTTGATGGTTATTGGATAGTAGTTGGTGGTTGTTGAAGATCACTGTTATGCCCACTCCCTTCATGATGATTTGCTATATTGCTGAGTTTGAGAAGAAAAAATAGAGTAGACTAGCCTTTTGGCTGTACACGTGAGGAATAGATATGACCATTATTTTGGGACAAGGCTTATTAAGGTTCAGCACTTGTAACATGAATCAAATACCACACACTTATGTTTGTTACATATACATATTATATATACTTTAGGTTATAATTAGAGTCACAATGAGGAAACAATATTACAACATAGTAAGTTGGGGTACATATATATTATACACACAATATAATCCATGTACATTTCATCATACCGGATATAATTTGATTGGTGACCACTACCTTATCCCAACTCTATTATTTCCATTATATTAAATTATTAAAATAATCATCAATGAATAATTGTCTACTTATTATAATATTTATGAGGTACTTATTTAATGTTCCCACACACACATATTGCCATATATTAATTATGTAACTTAACTCACACAATTCATTTAATCGTAATATATAGTTTCTATATATTATATAGTCTCATGTTAGTGCCACTCTATACTTCCCCTTTCAATAGAATGTAATCACTATATATTATATGATTAATCTTTACATATCTTGCACAAAACAATTAGTCGAGTAAATATAATTCTTATTATATTTATTAATAATTTACTCGTTAATGTTTTATTATTCATAATCACAATTATTCAACATTAATTAATTACTCATTAATATTCTATTACTCACAATAATAATTAATTAATAATATAATATTAATTAATAAGTTATTTATCCATTCATCCTTTAATTATATCAAATAATCATCGTTTTCGTTCTCGTGCCACATCAGGCATTCTACGAGCTTATCAAAACTTCATATTTTCTCAATAATTATAAATTCAATTCGAATTAATTGAGTTAACTCACCTCGTGACACATAAACATTTATATTCAAATAAATATTTATATTCTTATTGATATCAAAATTAATATTTATTCATGAAATTCACGGTTCTTACATCCTCCCCCCTTATAAAAATTTCATCCTCGGAATTGTTACAAGGTTACACAAATAGATGGGGACAATCCCTCATCATCCTATCTTCTAATTTCCACGTAGTCTCCTCGACATCGTGGTTACGCCAAAGTACTTTTACAGAAGAAATAACTTTATTTCTTAATATCTGTTCTTTCCTATCTAGTATTTGGACAGGAATTTCTTCATATGTCAGGTTCTTCTCTACTTGAATGGGCTCATAAGAAATTACGTGCTTGTAGTCGGCCTTGTACGGACGCAACACGGATATGTGAAACACGTTGTGGATGTGCTCCAATTCGGGTGGTAATACAACTTTGTATGCCTCTTCGCCCACTCCCTTCAATATCTCGAACGGTCCTATGAATCTTGGACTTAATTTTCCATTCTTGCCGAATCGTATTTTTCTCTTCCAAGGAGATACTTTCAAGAAAACAAAACTACCGACTTTAAAGTCCCGGTCTTGTCTATGTAGATCTGCGTACTTTTTCTGGCGATCTTGAGCTGTTACCAGTCTGGCTCTTATCACTATCACCACGTCTGCGGTTTGTTGCACTAACTCTGGTCCTAGAATTCGTCGTTCTCCGACTTCGTCCCAACATAACGGCGTTCTGCATTTTCTCCCGTAAAGAGCTTCATACGGTGGCATGCCCATACTCGCATGGTAACTATTGTTATACGCGAATTCTACTAAGCATAGGTGGTCGTCCCAATTTCCCTTGAAGTCCATCACGCAAGTCCTAAGCATGTCTTCCAGCGTTTGTATTGTTCGCTCACTTTGTCTGTCTGTCTAAGGATGATACGCAGTACTCAACCTCAACTGTGTTCCCATCCTCACTTGTAAGCTTTTCCAGAAATTTGACGTGAAGCGCGGATCTCGATCAGAGACAATTGACATTGGCACTCCATGTCGTGCCATGTGCGGTCTTTGTTAGTCGATCCACGATAACCCAAATGGCATCATAACTTTTCTGCGTGACTGAAAGTCCCACCGCGAAGTCCATCGTAATGTGCTCCCATTTCCACTCTGGTATTTCCAATGATTGTAGTAAACCACTCGGCCTCTGGTGCTCTGCTTTGACGCGTTGGCAAGTAAGACATCTACTAACGCACTCTGTGACTTTTCGTTTCAGATTGGGCCACCAAAAGTGTTGCATCAAATCTCGGTACATCTTCGTGCCTCCTGGGTGAACGGAATATGTCGTATTGTGTGCCTCATGCAAAATTTCTTCTCTCAATTTGGTTACCGCTGGTACCCACACTCTCCCTTCGAGTCTCAAGATACTGTCTTTATCCATTATGAATCATTATTCTTCATTTTCTGCGATCCTCTTTCTGATTTTCTCGCACTCCTCATCTTTCTCTTGTGATTCCTTTACTCTGTCCAATAAGGTTGGACGAGCTTCCATTTCGAATAACTTCTCCTCAGACCTCTCCGGTCCTTTTACCTCTATTTCCTATTTTTCCATCTGTTTGATTAACTCCTCTTGAGTTGTTAAGTGAAATAATTTCTCACTTTCTTTTATGCTCAGAGCGTCGGCAACTACGTTTGCCTTACCCAGGTGATAAAGAATATCACAGTCGTAATCCTTGATCAATTCCAACCTCCTTCTCTGATGCATATTCAACTCCTTCTGTGTGAAGATATATTTCAGACTTTTGTGGTCCGTGTATATCTCACATTTCTCTCCGTACAAATAATGTCTCCAAATCTTCAACGTAAAAACTATTGCCGCTAACTCTAAATCGTGAGTAGTGTATCATTTTTCGTAATCCTTTAATTGTCGTGATGCATACGCAATGACCTTACCGTGCTGGATTAGCACACAACCAAGTCCCTTGTGCGATGCATCACTATACACCACAAAACCTACCGCATCGTCTGGTAGTGACAACACAGGCGCCTCACTTAATCGTTTCTTCAATTCTTGAAAACCTTCTTCGCATTTGTCCGTCCACACGAACTTTACCGTCTTCCTTGTCAGATTGGTCAATGAGGTTGCTATCTTGGAAAATTTTTGGATAAATCTTCGATAGTACCCAGCTAACCCTAAGAAACTCCTTATCTCCGTTGGTGTTTTCGGCTGTTCCCAATTACTTACTGCTTCTACCTTTGCAGGGTCTACTGAGATTCCATTTTTATCCACCACGTGTCCTAAGAATTGAACCTTCTCCATCCAAAATTCACACTTTGAAAACTTCGCATACATCTTCTCTTTCCTTAGCGCCTCCAGAACAATCTTCAGATGTTTGACGTGCTCTTCTTCTGTCTTTGAGTAGATCAGGATGTCGTCGATGAAAACTACCACAAATTTATCCAAATATGGCTTGAAAACTTGATTCATCAAGTCCATGAATGCTGCCGGAGCATTAGTCAATCCGAATGACATTACCAAAAACTCGTAGTGTCCATAACGGGTTCGAAATGCAGTCTTTGGTATATCTTCCTCCCGTACTTTCAATTGGTGATAGCCTGTCCGTAGGTCTATCTTCGAGAAACACTTTGCTCCCTTCAGTTGATCAAAAAGGTCGTCTATCCTCGGTAGCGGATATCTGTTCTTGATCGTTACTCTGTTCAATTCTCGATAATCGATGCAGAGCCTCATTGATCCGCCCTTTTTCTTAACAAACAACACTTGTGCTCCCCAAGGAGACACACTTGGTCGTATGTAACCCTTATCCAATAACTTTTGCAGTTGTATCATTAACTCTTGCATTTCTATTAGTGCCATACGATATGGAGCTTTCGAAATCGGTGTAGTTCCCGGTGCTAAGTCTATTACGAATTCGATTTCTCTGTCTGGCGGAAGACTAGGCAGATCCTCCAAAAATATGTCTTGGAATTCATTCACTACGGATATATCCTTAATTTCTACTCCCTTTTTTCGAGTATCTACAATGTAAGCTAAGTAACCTACGCATCCTTTCCTTAACAATTTCTTGGCCTACATCATCGTAAGGCAACACAATTGCTTAAGCGATGAGCTACCATAAAGCACTACCTTAGACTTACTCGAAGTATGAAGGTTTACACTTTTATTCTGACAGTCAATTATTGCAAAATGGTTATACAACCAATCCATTCCCAATATTACGTCAAATTCTATCAATCTAATTGGAATTAAGTCTAAGCTCAGCTCATGATCTCTAATGTTTGCGCGACAATTTCGGTAAACGTATTCTACAGGGATTACTTCTTTGTTCGCAACTTCTATGTTCAAAGGATTTCCTAATCTTTCTCGAGGTGAATTAAGTTGACTAGCAAATTCTTCAGATACAAAAGAACAAGTGGCACCCGAATCAAATAATACATATGCATTTATATCATTGATTGGGATAATACCTGACACCACGTCCTTCGCAGCTATTGCGTCCTGGACGGTCATGTTAAAGGTTCTGGCGGTTGGACGGTTGGATTGTGTCGGTCCGTCAATCATCAGTTTGTTGCCTCCCCTTGTTGGCTGTTGTTTCCACCACTTCCCTTCTTCGGGCAATCCTTGATCCGGTGTTTAGTTGAACCGCAAGCGAAACACCATTGGATCTTCTTCGGCTTTGGGCAGTTGGGTGAAATGTGCCCCTCCTGATTGCAGTTGTAGCAAGTATCGCGCTCCTTCCAGCACTCGCCCTGGTGATTCTTTCCACATTTTGGGCATCCCTCTGCCCTCTTCTTGAAACCTCCACGAAAATTTCTCGACTGATTGTTGTTGTTTTTGTTGTTGTTGTTATTATTCTCCCACTTCCTTTTTCCTAAGGTACTTCCTCCACTGCTGCTTCCTCCTCCACGGCTTCTCCTCCCGTATTTTTTCCTTTCTTCTCTTTGTTATACAAGCTCAAAGCTTCACTTCTTCCCTCAGCAATAATAGCCTTCTCCAGCAATGTTGCAAAAGAATCGATCTGAAGAACTGATACCTTATTAAACAACCAAGGCTTCAGTCCTTGTTCAAAACCTCTCGCCTTCCTTTCTTCGTCTCCTACTTGGTGTTCTGCAAATCGCGCTAGTTCATTGAACTTAGACGCGTACTGCGCCACCGTCATATCACCTTGCTTTAGTTCTAAGAACATAACCTCCATCCTATTCTTCATGCTCTTCGGGAAGTAGTTCTCGAAGAACAGAGTCTTGAATCTCTCCCATGCTATTATCCCTTCTCCCCGCTCTTTGCTGATTCACCTCCCACCAGTAGTTTGCTTCGCCCCTCATCATATACGTAGCGAATACCGTCTTTTGGTCTTCACCCACTCGAGCGATGGCGAAAGCCTTCTCGATATCCTTAACCCATGTCTGAGCTATGATTGGATCGGTAGTACCTTCAAACTCTAGAGGTCCTACACTCCTAAAGTCTTTGAAATTCGTGACTGGGACTGCTTGAGGATTGGGGTGAACGGGTTCGTTGTTCCTTCCCCTAAAGATCTCCTAACAATCAACTAATTTCTGAATGGGATCTACTTGTTCTCTTTCGTTATTCACTGATCCTCAGGTGCAGTTAATCTAA